>NBIV01000251.1:0-125479 GCA_003194525.1 Gracilariopsis chorda
CTGGGGGGCTTAGCTTGCCGTATGGCGTCAGTCGTCCTCGAGGCAACCTGTAGGCAGCCAGGGCGGACCACAATGGCCAAGATAATCCACAGAGGACTGGAAAAAGAAGCACTTGGGGAGCTTCAAAGTTATTCCGGCCTCACGGAGAATCCTCAGGACTGTTCTAACATGGGAGAAATGTTCACCAATGGTCTTCGAAAAGATGATAACGTCATCCAAGTAGACCAGCGCGAACTTCCATTTGACCCTAGATAGGATAATGTCCATTGCCCTCTGGAACGTCGCGGGTGCGTTCATTAATCCAAAGGGCATCCGAATGAATCGGAAAAGTCCCTCGTGGGTCGTAAACGTGGTCAGCGGCTTCGCGTCATCGTCTAGTGGTATTCGCCAATATCCCCAATTGGCGTCCAAGGTGGTAAAGACAGCTGCCTCTCCTAAGGAATCGAGACAGTCGTCCATCCGGGGGATAGGGTACGAATCCCGTTTGGTCATAGCGTTGAGCTTCCTATAGTCAACGCAAAACCTGACGGAGCCATCCTTCTTGGCCACAAGGACAAAAGGGCTTGCCCATTCGGACTGATGAGGAGGAGCTGGCTCGATGACGTTGGCCCTCCTCATCTTGTCCATCTGTTCGGCCACGATGGTTCTTCCTTTTAGGCCCGTCCTATAGGGGTGCTGGTACACTGGCTTCGCGTCGTCCTTAAGGTCAATTCGGTGCTTTGTCGCCCGAATCTCGCCTAGCTGGCCAGACCACATGGATTTGAATTCCGAAGGAGCTCTTATAACCTGAGGCCTATAGGATTCGAATTCGTCGCCCATGTTGACGTCCCCCTCCCAGGACTCGACGTCCTCGTCGTCGTCCGGTTGGGAGTTGTCCATATTGGTTTCCATAATGGCCACAGGAGCTGGCAGGGCGATGCCAACTACTGTTCCTTTAGGTAATCGAACCGGGTGGTCAGTGAAGTTACTGATACTGACCACAAAGGGCTGCCGCGGACGGATGTCCATAACTCCATTGGCCATAAGGGTGAGTTGACGCCGGATCGTCTTGGGATGATTCTGCAGCGTCAAAAGACCAGAGGACTCGCACTGAACCCAAGCGGTGGTCTGAGTCATCGCAGGGATGACCAGGGCTTTTGTGAGCCTGACCTTATTGGACACAGTGTTTCGTCGCCAGTGGAGGTTTCCGCGGGTTTGCCTCAGGTCCCGGCTTGGAACCTATCAGGGCCACAGGATGTGCGCGATAGAACGCGACTTTCCGAAGGCCAGGGTAGATGGCCTTCACGTAGCGGTCGATGAAGGAAGTCCCAAGGATACATTCCGCTCCCAAGTTTGGACATACGAGGAACCACGTGCGGACTCGCAAACTGCCCAGTTGGACAAATAAAGAAATGATTCCTTTAATGGCCATTGGTCTGCGCGAAGCATCAGTGATCCTAGGGGTCTTCCTCACCTGAACCTTGTCTTCCCAACCACTCGGTAGGACCTTAGGATGTACCAAATTGGGCCCAGCGCCCGTGTCCAGCACACTCGTAGCCACTCTAGAGTGTGAGGGGCGGAGTCCTATGGTCATTCGAACTTTATAGTTCTCCTTCCTCAGGACACAAATAGGGTCCTGGTCATCCAGCGACGGCTCCAAAGGGTCGTCGATCCATTCGTCCATTGGTTGGTGAGACTCCGAAGGACTTCTGGAGTCAGATGACTCCTGTCCATCGGGGTTGAGGCAGGGATTCTCAGAGGGGCGGCTTGCCTCAGGTCGCTCCTCTACGCGTTTTCCTGTTCGGTCTTTCCGTGACGGTCCACTGGAGCTTCCACGGGGGTCACCTGAGGGACAGTATCCGTATCGGAAATATCGACAGCGTTGACCTGAGAGGCTGGAGCCTCCCGCGGCGTGGCGTATCGACTAGACCCTGAGGACTGATTCCGCTGGTACTGACGAGGGTAATTTCCCTCCGCCCTCCTGGCCTGGAAGTTCTCATCCCTTAGGGCCAACAGGTTCTTGCGAACGTCCTCCGGCATGAACTTCATGCAATCACACGGCCTGGCCGTGGAAAGGCAGAGGTAGCAAGGGGGCCCGCGGGTGAATACGTCCTTCCTAGGTTGGACGAAAGTATACCGCGGCGTCGTTTGTCCAGATGGAGTAGTAGTAGTTCCAGTGGCCGATATGGATGGAGCACCAGACGGAGCGGAAGAAAAAGAGACCGCAAGGATATCTCCTTCTTCCGAACGGATGTTACCAGTGGACTCGCTTTCAGAAGAGTTGACCATATGGACTTTGGAACTCTTCCTTAAGGGTGATGCTCGGCCTCTGGTATCCAAGTCAGCCGCTCGGCGGGATGTCCTATAGGTCTTGCCGTATCCTTCGGCATATGTGACCAGCTGTCGGAACGAGAGGCGTTGGTTGTCCGAGTGGTGATTACGCACGTGAGTCCTAATGGCCGGCAGCAATCCAGCGATGAAGTGCTGCTTGAGTCGCCCTTCGGAAAACACATTCCCACAGCGGTACGCCTTCTTCCACAGTTGGTCAGCAAAGTCCGTTTCGGTTACGTTAGTGCTTTGCCTAAAGGAAATCACGTCCTGATGGGCATCCATGATTACGTCATCAGTGGCGTACGTCTCCAAAAGGTAATGGACGACCTCTGGGTAGGACCTAAGGAGCTCCCT
This sequence comes from Gracilariopsis chorda, assembly GCA_003194525.1. Taxonomy (NCBI): domain Eukaryota; phylum Rhodophyta; class Florideophyceae; order Gracilariales; family Gracilariaceae; genus Gracilariopsis; species Gracilariopsis chorda. The sequence goes on from NBIV01000251.1 coordinate 2,665, forward strand.
ATCGGTCGCATCCATTGGGTCACTGGAACCGGAGATCTTCGAAACCACATGGTCACGCGCTTGTCCACTGAGGAAAAACTGAGACAGATACAGAGCGGCTCCCTCGTGGACGCCGTTCTGGTCGCAGGCCGTACGGAATTGAGACAGAAACCTAAGGACAGCAATCGGGTCAGCGCCCGAGAATTTGTCCGTGACGGTAAGCTGCATCCGTTTGGCCCACTTGGTGACTCGTCGAGCCACCGAACCGGAATACCTTGAGGACCTGTTGTCCAGTCGGTAAGTCCGATAGTCCAACACTTTCTTAAAAAGTTCGTTGGTGGTTGCCAGCGGCCTGAGGCGTCGAACAGCCGCCTCATCCGCGTCCGTATCGGTCGAAACTGACGAGTCCGAACTGGACCCGTCATCGCTCTCGTCCGAATGGTCTCTCCTCTTCCTCGACTTCTTGTTCCTTCTAGGTCTTCTATTCTTCCTTCGGTCAGCACTTCGCTCGTCCAATGGAGCGATCTCGACATCGCCAAATCCGATGGGTCTGCGGGCCTGCTGGGAGCCCTGGTACCTCATGGGTCGTGCAGTCATTAGGCCTTCTTGCCGGGGAGGCTCTCTTCCACTCCCTGGGTGCACTTCCATTTGGTCGTCCTGTTGGTTTACCCGGCGAGGGGCTGGTAAAGCAGCCACTCCCGGGGGTTCGGAGTGTGGTTGCCACACGGAGGCCGATGGAATACTTTGAATATTGGCCGCAAGGGCCGGGGTGCCTACCTGGCGTGTGACCTCCGTCCGTATGGTCGAGGCCATGGCTTCCACGAAGGTCGTGGATTCCAGGACCTGAGGAACGAGGCGAGTAATCCGTTGGTCAATCATTCCGTCAAGGACCTCTGGAACACGCGTATCCAAAAGGGACTGGACGTGCTCCTCACAGAGCCGTTTCAGCTGCGGCCAAAGGACATCTGCGAGACCCCTGGAGAGGTCTTCCCTCACATCTGGAGAAGCTTCCTGTAGGTCTTGCGTCGGCGTGGCCGGCTGGGAATTGATCCTGTTAAGGCGTGAGCGGAGACGAGCGGCCAAATTGGACTCTCTCGCAATCCGTTCAGGATTATCCACGGGGGTCAATGGACGCCCTAAAGGTTGACTGCGCGTACTCCGTCGGTCACTGCTCGCATCGGCCGCGAGGCCAATGGTTTCAGGAACCGTCGACAGTCCACTGGGGCCAGCCTGTGGCGTCCTCTGGTCATCTGGTCGGTTGTTATTTTCGGTATCCATGGGGCGGTTGCTTGTCATTACCAGTCCGTCGGTCCAAAGTCCAAAGGTAGAATCCCGTAAATTCTTCTTTCCTAAAGGTCTGTATCGAAACGTCCAAAGGGGATTCTAGGTCGGGAGACCAAATGTAGGATAGTGAGCCAAGTGGGCAAGCTCCTAATGGTCTCGTGGTAGCGTGGCAGAGCTGGGGGGTCCTAAGGTCAATGAAGCGGCGGCGACACCTCTGGTAATGTTGGCGCAATGGGGTGGCGCTGACTACGCAGTCCTACAGGTCGGAATTGCGGTAGCGATACCTTGAAGGCCAAAGGGAATTGTGAGTACCGAGTACGGGGGTGCTCAAGACTCACAAGGGTGTCTGAGTTTACTGTCCCTAGGGGAGGCGCAGCTCGAGGTGCCTAAGTATCGGCACCGAGGCGCCTCGACCCTGTGGCACTGTAAAGTGCCCTACTCTACAGTAGCTATATCTAGTCCTATGGTTACTAATTCAATAAAATTAAATAAATTATATAAAATACAGATAGCCATCCTTGGGCCAGATACACAACGTGTATCGTCCACATGGGTCTCCAGAGTTGCGGAATCCACTGGACTTCACTATCTCACAGTGTCCAGTTTATATGTGCGCAGGCTACTCTATGGGTTAGTATTTGCTTGGAACTGTCACTTCCTTGCTATTCTTTTCTTTCTTTCCATCATGAACGCGCGATTAGACAAGTAAATACTTGATTCTGCGTGAAATCCGTTTCCTATAGTTGAACCATTTATGTTTCATTGCGATATCCGTTGCAGCAGTCATAATTAGCAGCAGTATAGTGGGCACTAACAGTAATGCAAACTAGGGTAGAGGAGATGGGGCTGCAGTTGGTGGTGATGGACTGATCGATGAAGTATATGGGCGGCACGGCAAGGGTGTTTGGCAGCGGCGACAAGGTTAAGGGGGCAATGTGACGGCGCGACGACACCAAGATGGTGCATGGAGCGGCGCAGCAGCGTGCAGAAAAGTTGTGGTGGTGGCGTGCGGCGTGAAATACAGAAAGTTGGAGAGCTTTGCGGCAGTATGAAAGATGGGCAACAGCGCTAGAACAGGAGGGCAATTCGACGCGACGAAGTCCACGGAGTAGCGTTGTTTGTATTGGAAGCAAGTAGAAGGGGGGATGGTCCCGAAATGAGATAGTATCTCATACGGACTCTCTCACCCTCTCCATTTAGAGCAACAAATAAGAAGAAAAGAAAGAGTGGACGAAAGGACATTTTCCAAACTTTGTGGCAGCAATTTCAGGCATTTTCGAATTTTCGTTCGCTTGTTGTTTTCAAAAGTATGGAAACTGCAAATTCTTGGAAGCATCTATTAGATATGGGACAAGAAATAGCGGCCTTCGGCCACAGGCGGCGCTTCGCGCCGCAGCCAAAAGTTACATAAGATATCTGCACAAATTTTGGTTTACGCATATGCTAAACTATGTCAAACTAATGACGACCCTCTAAAAAGTCTACAGCTTCTTGTAGAACAGGGTTTTTGATGCTCACTGGCATTGGATAGAAATCCTGCGCATTTCGAGGCGTCTCGTTTTCACTATGCAGCAATAACACATCATCAGATGTTCTGACACGCAAAAGTCCAACATAGACCTGACCCGGCGGAAAAAGGTTTGTTCGAAAGTCAATTATCATTTTCTTCAGCGTTTGTCCTTCTGCTTTATGCACAGTTGCTGCAAATGCCAATCTGATGGAGAACTGTCGACGTTTGATTTTCACACCTGCAAACTCGAAAACAAAGTCAATGCGGTGCAGTAAAAAGCTTTGCTGAATTTCCCCATGTTCATCAATGACCGAAAGTCGAATCACTCTGCGAGAAATGCTGGTAACGATAAAAATCTTTCCATTGAGCAAGTGCGGATGAAGTACAATTCGAATCACCATAACAGGAACACCCAATTTCAGTTTCAAATGGTGGTGCGGGACTCCAGTTGGAGCGTAATTATACGTCAGTTCAGGTCCAATGATACTATTTGTGTGAAAGTTTTCACCGGTTGGCCCTCGGTTGGGAACGATCGTGGTTGCAGACTTCAAGTCAAACATCCTTCCTGGAAAGTACTCCAATGCGTTTTGGTTATGTTCCTCCACTAATTGGTTTGTTGGCGCAGCAATCAATCGGTTGAGCTTGACATCTCCTTTCTCCCGTGTTGTAAACCATTTCCAAAGCAACTTGTATGCTTCGTGTACATGTGACGTAGACATAAGCGGAAGCCTTGCTGATGCTGGAAACGTCCCACGACCAAGACTGAGCAAACCTTTTGCAAGAACTGGATCATCTTGTTGACGAACCTGTTCTGTAAGGCGAAGAACCTTGACTCTTCTGTCCCAAAGCTCGCAAGAGTACCATGGAAGCTCCCGTAGGAGACTCACTGGGATAAAACGAATTGTTCCATCCCTTTCGGACACTGTTCTTGTTCTTGGAACGACTGGAAGCAGTTGCATATAATCGCCTGCCATAACTACGACCATGCCTCCAAAGTATTTCGTAGATTATCTTAAGTCCTTCAGTACAGTGTTCACAATCTCGAAGAGCATTTTTGGGCACATTGAAGCTTCATCAATTACCAGCAAAATAGTCTTCCGTACTAGTTCTGCTCTCTGTGATCGTGGTCCGTACTTGGAAAGTCTCCGATGCTCTCTACTCTGCGAATCTTTGTTGTCATCAACTCCCAATCCAAGAAAACTATGCAAAATTCTTCCGCCTTCATATAGGGCAGCAGCAATACCTGTTGTGGCTGTCATCTGCACCAATTAGCCTTCGTGCTCAACAATATCTCTCAGCAAAGATAGGAGATAGATCTTCCCTGTCCCCGCTCGTCCTTGTAAGAAGAAAACGCTTCCGTGTGTGTTGCGTCTTCCAGACTCTCCCATTCTATCTCGGTATTGTATTTCTTTCATTATTTTGTCAAAAACTTGCTTCTGGCCTTCTTTGAGATCCTCATATCGCTCTTTTAACCTTCGCCTGGACCTCGAAGAAGAGTTGCGACGTACTTCAGCTTGTTGCTCTGCTAATTGCAGTTCGCGCTCTCTGAGATGAAGTTGTGATACAGTATGATGAAAGAACGGATCTTTTCTGATAAGCCGACCGCCATGTCTGTCCAAAATCTCAATGGTTCTTCGAAGTAGTTCTTCTCTTCTTTGTGCTCTGTTTCCCTCGGTTATATCTGCAGTTAGAGCTCGTTCGTGCTTTTCATTCACAGTTTTAGGATTTATCCCTTGTTGAAAGGAAGTGACGACCAAGTAACGCAGCTCAGCAGGAGTAGCATGGTATCCTACTGCCTCATCAAAAGCCGTTTCTTACTCGTCACCATGGATATATAGTCCACGGGCTACTGCCGCTTCTCTATAAGTTGAGTAGAATTCGCTCCCAACACGTTTCGGATCATCAAAGGAGCTGAATGCAGAGTTCATGAGCAATATTCGAAGAGCGAATAGTTCGGGATTTGCGGGAGAAGCAAATCTAATTCGAGTCACAGTTCGATCATTTTCGGATCGCGGCACTACGTACATTCGTGGACTTCCTCCATCGCGAGTGGAGTCATATTCTGGTACAGAGCAGGGTAGCTTATCGTATACACGTACAGTCTTGTAGTATGTCATGTAGTCCAATTCCATGTACCGGGAGGGTCTTCTGAAATATCTTTCCAGCAGGGAAGACTTCAGACGTCTAGGCAGTCTTACGTTTCGAATCAAAACCTGTCGCTCTCCACGGAGATGTATGTCAAGTTCCTGTACAGTTGGATTGATGCGAACATGCCTGAACTCAAAGAGGTTCCATGCAGCTTCAACGGCGCCCACCACTCTCGCTCTCATGTACGCCCTGATCTCATTTTGAAGCATGTCCCTCTGTGCACTTGATTGGGTTTCCGCTCGATTTGATACAACCAAATCCTGTTCTTTGGCACTCTTGAAAGCATAATTCATCAAGTATGCTACGGCGCTGCCACTTTGGGTTCTTTCAACATTGATGTGAGCCTTGTACTTCATTGCGAGATCTGGATTGTACGGAACAACTTTCAAATCTTCTGTCCTTCTTCTTCGGTAGGTCACTCGATTTGTGTACTCATTTATCGTTGTTTCAGCCACAATTTCTTGTCGATCATACCCAAATCTGCACCTCCCGTCAGAGGTACGACCATGGCAATATGGAGAGTGTCTGTGCATATTGAATTTCTTCACCAACTTTCGGAGTTCCTGGTCCTCAGTCGAGTCACCCCGAGGCAGTTCGGCTTTGATCAAAGTGTCAATGATCTCAGGATCTTCAATTACGCCCCCCTCCAACCAAAGAAGAATGTGATGATGTGGAGTATTTCTCTCCTGGAACTCAAGTTTGGCGGCAATCCCAATGCATTTCAAGCCAAAGAGCTCTTCTGAATTATTCTGTAGATCCTTCATGATTGAATTTGCATACTGATTGTACACTCTTGCAATAAGATCTGGCCTATCAAAAGGACGGCATCTGTCTCCCTGTGGAGAAAATGCTCCGGTGTTTTCGTTGTCCATACTAAGCCTCTTCATCTCTTCCCGCCATACGTTCATTGTGACTGTGACGAAAAGCGTCGGGGAGCCCAGTCTAGCTACCATTGCTTGCACATCCAGTCGTTTTTGTCTCCAGTACGCCGGAGAGTTTTTGTGATTACCGGGAAGGAAGAGTTTACCGGGAGGGCCAAGTTCATCTGTTCCGGTATGGGTTCCAGCCTGCAGCTCCCGTTCTTCAACCATTCTCATCTGTTCTGTTTCCAAGTAACGAAGTCGCAAGTCTTCAATGTTTGTGCTAGTACGAAGCATCCATTGCTGAAGAAGAGTACCAGAGTTCAGCAGCACATTATCGGTGTAGAGTCTTCGTTTAGAGTGTTCTGCCCATGTTAGGCTCCTTTCGTCTCGGTTGTTCGCATCCCTCGATGAAATATATGTTGCTGTATCATAAGGGGCATGAATCTCACCGTAAGGGTAGAGAAGTGGAAAAGCTCCCTTCTCAGCTTCCATTGAATCAGGATTCAAACGCTTGTACTTGACAACTCGACGTCGAAGATTTCCGGTTGACATGTGATGGGATTCTCTTCCGCCTACGAGCTGGGCAACTGGGGCTTCCGACCTGAACAGTCCACTTGGCTCTAAGACGAAAGCTCTCATTGCAAGAGGTCGGCCTTGGCTGTCTTCTGGTAACGGTCCTGCACCAGAGCTCACCTCGATTCGGGCTTCATGGGCACCTTGATAATTCCGTACAACTATTCCTTCCTGAATAGCGTCTGCAGAGATGTCCAGAGTAGACTCGTCCGCGTTTGATCTCCTGCGAACACTTTCGTCTGGTCTGAACAAATTTCTATATCTTTGTCGGACAATATCTGGTCTTGGTTGCATGAGATCGTACAACTTTGGGACCAAGTATCGAATATTCGGGTTAGACACCATTCTTTTCGTGAAAGAAGAAGAATAATCCCGTGAATTAAGACTGAGAGGACCTTCCGACCACAAATATGTGTAGCGCACGTCCTGGCCTGGAACAGAAAGAGACACATTGCCTTGAAGTCGAAAAAATGACGGACCTCCACCCCGAACGTACTTTATATCCATGAATGTGACAACGGTGGCATATAACACATTTAGGTGTTTTGATAGCGTTTGAAAAGAACGCAAGCGATATATGTCTTCGAGTTGCGAATTGATATGCACTCGTCTGAAAGAAACTCCAAGCGATCTGGAACTTTTATATCCACAGCATGTTCCTTCGGTCTCTGCACCAAGCAGAACTGCGCCACAATATTTGCACATACGAATACGAAGCACCCACCCCGAATCTTTGAGAGGACACCGAGGTGCTCGATGGCCATTTGCACGGCGCGTCCCACAACACGCTGGAAGTGTGCCAGTGACTGGATGGTACTCCGGATATGAAGAGCTTGGACGTGCGAGGCCTTGACGAATATTTTCTGCCCTTGCATCCCAGACATATTCTGCTCCATAGCGAATGCCTTGGCAAGGTCTCCCACCGAACCGCTTAATCGTCCTATCTCGTTCCTGTTGGATACCGGAAGAATGAGAGGAGTTCAAGTATATCTCTTCAGGGTTATGAGGTTCCGTAACATTTTGAGGAAGCTCGGTTCTAGTTCCTAAGTCCACCTGCGCAAGCTCATCGGATACGTCTCGTTGATGCACGGGCTGTATATTCTCTCTTGGCCGACGGCCTGCTCCTGACCGGCAAACACCACGTCGTGATGGGGGTCGACGCGAAGAAGAACTCATGTCAGACTGAGAGAACCGGAGAGAGGTTGAGAGATTTGTTAATCACCTTTCAATGGAACATGTACCGTCTCTGTCCCTTAGGTAGAGAACTGGTGTTGCACAATAGTTTCCCGCCTGACATATACGTATAAAAGTTGTCTTCATTGTCTCAAGAAGTTCCTGACACCATCAGTACCTGGATAGTTGACATTCGCAGTACTTTACCAAGTATATATGCATTGCATTCTTATTTGGTCTTGGTTTCAGACGTCAATACATATGGAGTACGATTTACCTAGGTATGCAATGTATAGTTTGCTCCTATTCTTGTCACAGCGTACTACGTTTCTAGAACTATATGGCCTACTTATGCTCTACATAGATTAAAACTATTTTTGTTAGAAGGGTATACGTTTGCAACACTGCGCAGCTTACGTATGCGCTACGTAAACTATAACTATTTTTTTAGAAAATTATACGTTTACAGTACTGCGCAGCCTACGTATGCGCTACGTAAACTATAACTATTTTTGTTAGAAGGGTATACGTAGGTTGTACTATGCGTAATTTATTTTGTAGTTTGAATAGGTTACGTTTCTATTTTACCTATTGTCTAATGTGCTGAAGATTGTGTATTTAAGCTAGAGCATACCGTAAAGTCGCAGAAAACTTTTTTCAAAGCAGTCACCTACAACTCATTCTACTCTACTTCTTCTTTTCAACTATTCTCTAACACCATGGCCTATATGTCCCAAACAGAGGTTCGCTACCTACAACTATGGCGTTTGCGCGACCGCAAGGATGCTATTTTACCGCGCTTGGGAACATTATTGGAAAAAATGTGCATCATACAGGCTGCATTGAAGCACATTGATATGCACCGTGGCAATGTCAATTGGTTTTTTTTGGAAGAGATTTTGTGCTCCATTGGCCCGAAAATCGACACAGTGTACACGGAATTGGAAGACTACCGCGTGATTGGACGCAGCAAGGATTTGCCTGTTGGACGCAGCAAGGACTTGCCTGTTCGCTGGCCGTCAGAGATATCCACGTGTGAGACGGGTTCAACGGGGCTGATAGAAGTTGAGGCTGTCGAGAGTGAAAGATCATACACGTGGTCGACTGATTCGCGCCAGTAGGAAAAGTACTTTGATTACCATTGGCTAGTCATTTGGAGGGAAATAAATGTGCGTTTATTGATGTATTCTAAGGGGTCAACTTGCTCGTTGTCAGAGCAATCCTTAGGTAGGTTAGACTTCCGGCGAGATTTCCGCAGTTCCAATCGAGTCAAACCAAAAAAGGGGTGGTAGTCTGCAACGCAGTAACAGTAACAATCGGGTAGAATTGTTCACAAAAATTATACACAAGACTGTCAGCTTTTGAGTATTTGAAAATAACTTTGAAATAAAATGTGCAAAGACGACGTCATCTTAACACCCCCAGTACTACATTGATTTGTTTATGTATTAGAGGGGTGTTGTTGATTGACGGGAGGCGTTGCTCCAAAAACTCCCCTTGCACGCCCCCGTCCGTGCTTGCAATTTTCACTTTGGCGCAACGCCTCCCCATTAATCAAAAAACTTCAGCAGCAGCAGCAGCAGCAGCAGCAAAGCACAATGCTTATTATCTGCTTGACTGCTGCTGCATGTTGAATGTTCTTGCTGGTGAGTGGCTGGGACTACAGTAAATGGCTGCAGATCCAGCCGGTGGAAATCAATTGAACATCTTAATCCCCATGTAGTGGCCAAAAGTAACAAAAACTGAAAGTGACACTGAAGAGTTACCACTTTCTTTTTGGAAAAATAAGTAGATTTATTGCTTGCATTCAGGCCCGTACATGTGACTGACTGACTACCACCCAATTTTAGGTGACTAATGACTGATTGACTACCGACCCGGTTTCGAAGTCACTCGATAATCACATTAGTATTACAAGTGTGTACGTGTACACGTATCACAACCCAAGCGCACGTCCAAGCTGGTCGGCACCGTCGCCGCTGCTCCCTCGCAGTCCCTCAGCAACCGCATCACGCGAAACCGTCCGCTACATACTGCCGTCATCCGTCCATTGTCCTTGTGAAACCCACCTCCACCCTCTCCCCCTTCCTGTGAGGATCAACAGCTTCCGATTCCCCACAATCGCCATGTCCAACAAGCGTCAGCACGAACGTGGAGGATCCACAGATGCGCAGCTCGGCGAAATAACTGAACGAGAAGTCACTGCAAAGGAACTTGTGCAGCAGCAGCATGAAAAACAGAAGAAACATCGCACTGTAGGTGGCGGTCGTGGGTCAAGTACCAAGACCTCGCTGTGGAGCACCCTTGCTTCTTCGATTGAGAACAACGGCAATTCATTTCACTTCTTCTGCAAAGTATGCGACGCCGAGAGAGCCATGAACGGAAATTTCTCGACGAGTAACATTGTCAAACACTATCGGACAACTCATCGCACTCTTTATGATACGCTCATGACTTTGGAACGATCAAACGCGACGGAAGTCACTATTCAATCCCGTATAGAACGTGAGAGAAAGCGAACCGTACAACGGCGCAGCAACACAAGCATCGCTCGTTTTTCTTGGCCCACGGGCCGGACAAGAAGCACGAAACGTTGGAAATGATTCCTCAGGAAGCTCTCAAGATGTACCAAGCGCCGTATTGCAAGCGATCGCCGTTCTTTTGTTTGCCTGCGCTACAGAGCGAATGGCTTCCCCTTTGTTGCAGGGTCCGGTTGACGTTTTCGGCGGGAGGGCGCAGTTCTCCAGCAAGGATCAGGTGAAAGAAGTACTTTATGACACGTATACCGCTATTTGCTGCATACTGAGGCGTTCTGTAACGAATGCTAAGACGGGATCGATCACGGTGGAAGCCTGGAGCGCAGCGCTAGGAGCGCCGATTCTGGGCATGACTTGGCATTTCATCGATAGCAACTGGAAGATGCGCTGCGTTCCGAATTCCATTCTTAACATGAGCACTGCCGTCAAGACTGGCCAGCAAATGAGATGCGTCATCGAAGAAGTGCTTGAACAGAGTCCCATCTTCGGCTCCGACGACATACATGTGTACACAGCGACAAGCGACAAAGAAGCGGCGACTGCCCTCGCGGTGGATCTGCTCACTAATTTCGTCGGCTCCGTTCGGTGCGTTGTGCATACTCTGGCATTGGCTGTGAATGACGTCTTTGAAGACGAAACGGTGTGGGGCAAGTACTTGCAGCATGTTAACAAGGTGAAAACCTATTTTAATCATCACCAGAAAGCAGCACAGCTGCTCTCCCTCAAGAATATGGATGAAGGCAACACTCAGGACCGCATACAGAGGTTCAAGCATGATATACCGACTCGTTGGCACTCCCGATTGGCGGCCATGTTCCTTTATTTGTGTCGAATCGGTACAATCAATGCTGTAGTACATCAGGTAAACATCAGCTCAGAAGACGTTCCCTCACTCACCACCGAATAGCCGGATGTTCTCGAGGAGTTTATTGCGGTTCTGGTTGAGGTACAATGAGTCGCTCGGCGACTCAAAGCGGACCAAAAGGTAACAATGTCCCGTGCCCCGCGATTACTACGGGAGCTGTATGAGACGCTTCTGATCACGGTGGGTGACATGCTGCCAAGTAGTTCTACGGCTGTGGAAGGGTCGCCTGGAGGGGCACTACTGGATGAAGAAGACAGTATTCTCGATGTTCATGCGTTGCCGTGTCGTCCAAGCTCGGCTCATGCCAACCGTGAGCGTGACAAGGCCCGCCAGATTCGGCTGCAGAAAACGCACCCGAAATCCCTGGAAATCAAACTAGCAGATCGTATCGGACATCGCCTTGGCGATCTTTGGAAAAAAGTTGACATTGAGTCGGCAATGTGGGCTCCGATTGAGGATGAAGCGACTGAACCTGACCGCGAGATCCATCGCCCCAGACGGGTCTTGCTATTCCACGTCGCAGCTGTTCTCGACATTAATGAATGCTGTCTGGACTTCATCAAGGCGGAAGACTTTGAACGCGAGTCATACATGAAAATTTCACATGTTGCTGTCCTTCGCAAAGCAGCTGAGCGTGGCAGCTCTTCTGCAGCCAAATTGCAAGATCTCGAAGTTGTTGTCGGTCTGTTTCACAAGGTTATGCGTGATAAACTTACTACTGAGGGAAGGAGAGAACCGTTTGCAGCACTGTCTTTCTGGAATGAAGAAAACTACGGGTCCGCTCTCATTAGCCCGGTGACCTTCAATAAAATCGCAAGAGCTGGATTGTCCGCCCAGGCCTCCCCAGCTCCAGCAGAAAGACTCTTTAGTAATCTTGGTCGTGCCGAGGGCAACCAAGCACAGTCGCTGCTGTCCAGTACGCTCGAAATGGCGGAGATGATACGCGTTTATGTTGAAAATGAGCTCAAGGATAAATGTCTGCCCCAGAGCGGTCGCTTGCATCCCCAAGCCGAGACGTTCAAGCGTTTGGCACAAGTTGTGGCGCGCGAGATACGCAACAATTAGAGATGACTTTATTGTGACTATAAATGACTGAATACGGGTTAAAAGGGGCTGAATACTGACTTCGACAGCCCTGAAAAAAGTATTCAAGAATACGGCCCTGCTTTCATTTCAGTGGTTGATGCCACAGAAACAACCGCAAAGCCAGCCACTTAGCACTGTATGGTTAATTTTTAAACGGTTTTATAGTCAGTCGCGATGTTGCAGCGTTGATTGGTTTGCAGGCTTTTTGCGAGCGATAGCAAGCGAAAACGGTCTGCAGATCCTCGATGTCACCGTCATTCAGTGGCGTGCAGTGCTGCCTTTGGCCGAAGGCCGTTTCTACTTGATGTTTACAAGTTCTAATAAACATTGCACGCTCATCCAAGAACTGCGTGATATGAAGGTTTAAGAAAATAGTTGAAGGTTTTTCTTTTTAAATAGCGCCTCACGTTTAGAACTGGCCAACCTCTATCCGATGAAAATTTGGTTCAGGTTTCTTCATCTCGAGGTGTGCTCTCGGGGACCTGTGCACGTGATTGGTTGAGATCTTACTCATCGCACAACACGTGTTCTCGGCGTATCCTACCTTGAGCGGGCTATGGAGTCCATAGTATGGACCACCTCGAGATCGCCAGGAGAGAGCTTCTAGAACTTCGGTCACGATAAGCCTGATACATAAACTAATTGTAGTGAAATAGATACAAATACTGCATTGGCCCTGATGTAATACTGTGATGAAAGGAATTTTCTTTTACTCTTTTCCCAGATTATGGGGAGGGGGATGCAAGGAGGTCTCCGAGCAGCGAAGAACTAGCAGAAAAGAAAGAGAGAACAATTGTAAGAAAAAGTTTCTTGATGCAGAATCCAGGAATTTGCCATGGCCTTAGTTCTCAGTGACAATCACTTCAAAGACATCATCTGGGAAGCACTTCTTTCGAATAACATTGAGCAGCACCTCGATTAAGTGAACTTTCAGCGATCCATCACCTGTCATGAATCCATCACACGGGTTTTCAAGAGCCAAAATTGCTTCCTCCGAGCCGAAGAACGCAAGGCAATCACTTTCGGCTCTCTCTTGAACGTTCACGCTCACGATGTCATTGAAGAGTGCGTTGCAGAAACACCTGGCAACTGGCACGATTACAGCTTCGGTGAATGCCGGCTTACACACGCCGACCATTCCAGGGGAGACCTGACGAGTGTTTACGGACGGCAACGTCGGAGCGGCAAAGGCTAGGGCAAAGCACCAAACGAAGACGAGGATGAACTTGATCATTATCGGTAGGAGGCCTTGTGAAGGACTATGAAAATGTCGGACAGTGAGACTGGTAGGGGTGTTGTGGATGCTCTCTATGTTTCGAAGCCCGGAGCATGATCCTCTTTTATACGGCCTCCTCTGGCTTCCGCTTGCCGCTCCTGCGTGCTTGTTTGTCATGCCATCGGGCTTTGGAGGTTAGCTTCTACGTCATGAAAATGTCATCAGAACTGTACCAGAATTTGTGCAGATCGAAGGATACAAGCCACGTTAGTTCTGGAGACAGGAACACCCAGCCTGCTTTGATTCAAAACACAGGTGCGCATTTCTAACAATTGTCAACACAGAGTAATGGGTTCATCACCGTCAACTCAAAGCGTGTTGCTCAAGTAGCGTCAATCGTTTTCGGTTCCATATGTGATTGACCGGGAGGAGCTTCCCGGCATTGAAGCTTCCGTTTCCTCCAAGCAACTCGTTTTTTGTCGGTTTCCGGCTCCAGACAGGAACTTGGCAGTCATCCCGCTACGCGCAAAGCGCCAGAGGTAGATATTGTTGACCAGACGCAGGTACCCTCGTGGATCAGGCTACATCTGTGCCTCCATTGAATTTACGAGTCGTCACATACATCTGACATAATGGCGGAGAGCATTGCAGAGAATGGAGCAAGCAAGCTATCTAATGTATCTACATACTCCCTGTTGGGCCTGGTTGCCAAAGGTGGATACGTGTATTGTGTTGGGCTTCCAAAAGGCGACACTGTGCTGCTGCGACACAGCTTGGTCTCACCGGCCAAGATGGAACCGCTTCACTCGCTAAAAGGTTGACGTGAATTGCTTCCGCAGAGACCCACTCTATTGCGACAAACATACATTCTACCGTGGACTTCTACGAGAGTTATGTACCAAACGTGACTACGAAGCAAATCACTTTCTGGAGAGTCTGAAGTGCACAAGAAAGGAGTTCGACAATGGCTTCGTAATCTAAGATACGAAGAGCAGCTCCGAAGCCTCCAAAAGCAACGCAAGAATGCCTATATCCTCGTAGAGATCGAACTATTACCTCGGAAGATTATTTAGACTTCTTGGAGGTCCAAAATAATGCTCCAGGCTCTACTATGCGACAGCTTCAGAATAGCCCTTAACTCAACCACACACCTCGATGAGTTTCGGTACATAAGCTAGAAGGACATGGTCGGTAATCGCACAGGGGTACGGTTATAAGAATACGAGGTAATCCGACACTTTGAGCCTACAGCAGGTTGGAACTCTGTGAAGGCAAAGTTGCCCGGAGCGGACTCAATCGCTGATCCATGTCGCTTTCCCTTGCGGGAACGTCAACAAATCACGACGGGCGGAACGCATGCGCCGCAGGGCTCGGCTGTCAATTTATGTTTATTGACACTGATACGTCTATCAGCCTTTCCCGCTCCACCACCGCCCAAGACGCGTTGAAGTCATCGCAGAGAACGATGACAACCCACCCTGCGATGAATCTGATACCACCTTATCCGCTTGAGTGTCAGCTTGCTCAGGCCGGGGGACATCGCCAGGGAAACGAATACCGTCGATTGCAAGGTCAAACAAGACCGGCTTGCAAGGAATGGCCTCCAATGCAGGCGGCATATCACAAATGACGCGATTGCTATCCGCACTGGGCGCAAACGATTCGCACGCATCGAGATGATCGATCATACGTTTCGTGCTAACGTACGCGCCTTTCTCGGAAATGCTCATATCCTTCACACGGTTAGCTAGTTCTGTTTCTCGAATATACGCTTCGGCAACAGCGCGACACTTCAATCCCTTGCTCTCGTTGACCACCGCTTGCGCCTCCTCTCCGTACTTTCCTGAAAGCGCTTTAGCGTGAACAGCAACCCTGTCATACAAGGCAGCAGCTTCCTTCTGCATATGAGCCGCTTGATAGCACTGAGCCAGATGGTAACAGCGGTGAGCACGAAAGAGCTTGCGTCGACTTTCAGAATCTCCAGCCACCTGTGCGTCATTTTCAACGCCCTTAAGCGCAAGCACGTCATTCATGTTAGCAATAAGATTGTCAAATAAGCGCACAAAGTCCTCCGGTTTAGAAGAACGCTTGCTCTTGTAAGACTGAACCAAAAGCAGATTGCGTGAGATGGTATGTTGCAAGCGACTGAAAGTTAGATAGGCGATGAGATGCTCGAGTTCCTCAATACGATCATCTGCAGCAGCTGATGAAGATCGAAACTGTGCAAGTTCATCAGAGACAACTTTAACAGCGTCATTATACTTGAGAAAGAGCTTGTCATACGCATCGACGCCGGCCGATTTCTGTGAAAACAGCTTGCTTTCCTCAGAAGCCATCAAGACAGCTTCACGAACGCGCTCCGCTCGCAGCGGTATAGTGACACCGCACCATGTGACATCACCAAACGAAAGCGCAGCGCGTTTGCGAGCCTCACTCAGCGCAGTCTCAATCTTGTCTGAAAGTAGGTCTTGGGAGGCGGAAGCATCTTCCCGCAAGCCCTGTAGGAGAGTTTCGTCGGTCTGACCAGACGATCTTGCCAGATTGTACTTGCAAAAGCGGATGCCCTGTGCGACATCTTCCAGGCGTTTCTCAAAGAGTGATGCTGCGGCAGTTCCAGCACGCATGCCAGCCATACCGGTGTAAATCTTGGTGGCGCTTTCGTAAGCATGAAGGGCAGTAGCCCATTGTTCTCGCTCCAGGGCGAGAGCGGCTATCATGGTCTTTGCATATGCCTCTGCCTCCAGCACAGTAGAATCGTCTGCCACTTGACGACAAAGCGCTGCGAAATGCTCAGCATGGTGAACGGCACGAGAAAGCTTGGCAAGAATGGTGCGTCGCGTTCGGGACGGGCCAGCAGCCTGTTCTCGTTTCACGTCCATGGCAAAAGCCCATTCACGCTCGGCGAGCACGAGGGGAATCTGCAAGGACCTTTCATTGGAGAGGATCTTTTCGACGGTGATCGGGCAGGCGTGATAGCGATGGTGGTGTCCGGGATGCTTGTTGGACGTGTTCGTGGCTGAGCGCAATCTGGAAAGGCGACGAGTACAATAGCGGCGGTAGCGTAGATGATCGGCGTGTTTGAGACCGTGGGAACTCTGCGCGGCGGTTATATCAGAGAGGACGGCGAGGGAGATCTTCAACGCGCCGCCGTTGAGCGACGGCGCTTCCGGCGCAGCGACGGCCACCATTGCGCGCCACAACAACGACCGCTCCGCGAAGTTGTTGTTGGAGACGCCGTGCGGCCGCATCCCACACGCACCCGTGTTGCAGAGTCCCTCGCCACGCAGCACACGTGTACACGCGGACAGCAATAAGTACACGTCACGGAAATTTACAGTTGGGGAATTGCTGACAGGTCGCTAGTGTCAGCGCTTTACGGCGCACTGGCGCTGCGCCGCGCCGAGTTGGGTGCGGCGGAACAGCCGCAGAGCACTCGTGTGCGCGCTGCTCCTGTGCCTCACGTAGACATACGAACGCCGCGGCCGCGTCCGCTTCCACCTTGCAAGTTGCAACTCCCTCCTACCAACGGTACCTCCGCACTGCTCCGCGCACACTCCGTCTCCGCAGCCTCTCGCGCCTATCTGACCCTTCTTCCTCAGACTGATGCGCCTGCTTTTTTTCTCAGCTCTGTAGACTTTCCTCACACCCCCTAACTCTGGCCATGAACATGGATGGCAGCGCCTTTGTAAAAGGCTTCAAGAACATTCGAAACGGAGTCATTCGTACCGCTGAGCGTGCTAGCGTCGAGGTGCGAAAGGCTGTCGGTCTCTCTAACCTCTCTCTGCCAGAGTCTTTTCCCGAATACGACCACCTCGCCGTCGAGTTCAGAACCCAAACGAAAAACCTCGAAACCCTACACCACGACGCCTTGTCCGCATACGAGTCCATTCAGCGCTCCACCGGCACGGCATACACCTTAGCTGCCAAGCTTCGTGACTCGTTGTCATCCAACTCCACTGGAGCACCCTACCTTGCTGCAGATGCGCTCGTCAACGTCCAGGCAGCCATTGTCGACGATGTCTTGCCGCGCGTGGAACGACGCGTCAAGAAGAGAGTTATAGACCCTACTAAAACCGAACTCAACAAAGCAAGGCAAGTGAATATCCATATGGAACAGAGAAAACGTTGTTATCTTGATGCTGCACGCTACCATGAGCGCATTTCCGATGCGTCCGCTTCTCCGGACGATGTGCGAAAGGCGGAGGATAAAATGGCCGAACTTATTCAGCGAACCAACGAACTCCTCTCTATTATGTCGGAGGCTGTTAAACGTCGCGCTGCACTTGTCGAATCTATCGTCGCCGAGACCATTGAATTTCAACGTCGTTTTTATGTCGATTCTGCGCGTTCTATGGAACGCGCTATTGACGCAATTGGATCCACTAAACTTGCGGCTATGCGTGCCAATGCTGAAGACGGCACTGAACGTCGAAACACTACGGGTATCAATACCCAGCAGAATGAACCTCCCGTGCATGCGCCTCAACCGCCACCGCCTAGACGTGCCACTACAATGCCGGTGCATGATACTAGTAGCATTTGGAATGAACTTGACGATGATGACGATGACGATCCTGAACCAGATGAAGATGCTTATGAACCGCGCCCGAAATCCAACATCTATACTGATAACATCTTCGATGATCCGCCTGCCGCGCAACCAGAAGTTGAAAATCCACGACGCTCAGATGCTGGATCTGCATCTGATTCCTCCACCGGAATTGCAAATCCGTTCGGAAGAGAGCGAACGTCAACGTCTTACCCAGCCAATGGAATCGGAAAGCGCGAAGCTACCTATCCCACCGCTGCCGTAGGCCAGAAGGAATCTGTAAGCAGTTATCCAACAGGTGGTTCTCGATCAAGAGACAAGTATCCCAGCGCCCGCTCTCGTACCGCCCCTAAACCTCCTCCGGGTCCAACTTCGTCCTTCGCTCCGTCCTCCAGTAGAGAAAGTACCACTGAAAAGTCGAGAACGAGCAGACGAGCAGAACCGGAACCCGATTTGTTTGGGTTTGACACTCCCACTCCGCCGAAACCGGCAAGGAGTAGGCGATCGCCATCTCCTCCGGCTGTATCCAGTACAGAGGATCTTTTGGACCTGGGTGGAACAACGTCTAGCTCAACTACTCAGCGTCCCATGGGTAGAAGTTCATCGGCTTCAGCAATGGAGGGTGATCTATTAGGCGATTTGGGCGCCACTCCCCAACCTCGACCGCGCTCCACTCAATCGCGAAGTATGAAGTCGCCATCTCCTCAGCCGTCGTTCTCTGCACCGTCTATGAGCTCCCAAACGAAAGGCTCCCCGAATCCGTCCACATCCTCGACATTTTCACACGCCGAGGAACTGCGACGGCGTGAGCAACTTCACCAACAACATGAAGATGAAATCAAAGCGAGAGCGGATGAAAAGCTTGCTGCAGTGCGAGAAAGAGAGAAGGCTCACGCTAAAGAGCGTGAAGAAAAGGATAACGCCCGATCCGCCGCGGAGAGAAAAATCAACGGGTGGACAGGTAATGGCACTCGTCGTGGAAATCTTCGTGCTTTACTTGCCTCTTTGGACACGGTTTTGTACCCAACAGCAACTTGGAAGCCTGTGTCTATGGATATTCTAAAGGAGAACTCAAAGGTCAAGGTCAACTATCACAAAGCCATTCTGCAGGTGCATCCAGATAAGATTAATTCGAAGAATCTTCCTCCAGACCAACTCGTCCTTGCGGAACTCGTATTTGACGAGCTTAAAAATGGGTACGAAGTTTGGAGTGCGGAGTGCGAAGGTAGACCGCCACCACCAGGTTCTGTTGGTCCCAAGGGAGCTCAGGCTCAGACTTCAGGGTTTGGTGGAATGAGTGGTATGTCGGGAATGTTCAACAACATGGGTAGAGCAGGCATGGGAAGTATGGGAAGAGGTGGAATGGGCGGCATGGGCATGGGAGGAATGGGCATGAGTGGTATGGGAGGAAGAGGTATGGGAGGAATGGGAATGGGCGGAATGAGCATGGGGGGTATGGGAATGGGCGGTAGAGGAATGAGCGGAATGGGAGGGCGAGGTATGGGCGGCATGGGTGGTATGGGTGGTATGGGTGGAATGGGCGGTATGGGTAACATGGGAGGAATGGGAAGACGTGGTACCAAGATGAGCGGTATGGCTCAAGGGTACGGACGAGGAATGAACTCCAAGAGATAAACTAGATTAGGCATAGTACTGCTATAAGAGGTGCATGCCATCGGCTCGCTCCCAGCTTACTACACCGTCAAGACGCAACGCAAATGGGAGTACTGTCTTGTGAAGCCGGTTGCTGTAGTTCGTGTGGGACACCTTTTTGACGGAAGCGCCGTGGGAAAGGCTCCACGTCTTTAGCTTGCGTCGATGATGTGGTGTAGTGCGTGTTCGAATTTTGGCAAAGGAGTTGCCGCATGGCCGCAGCACTTTCTTCCTCGATGCTGTATCGGTTTCACCCGTTCACATGAAGCAGCTTCGAAGCCACCAAAGAGCTTGCTTGTCTAGCCACTCGGGATACCGCGCCGCAGTTTGTGTTGGGTTTCCGACAAGACCAGATGTCTTACCATTTCAGGTCCATGTAGTTGTGGTAGCGCGCGTTCCTTTTTCTGAGACCACGGTAGAGGGTGTTCGACAAAAAGACTCTTCGTCCTCGTTTCTGGTTTGAATTTACAGCTTCTTCGAAAGCACTAACTGATACTTTCCATTACAGATCTTTTCACAACTTGATGCATTGCGGTAAAGTAAGAGCATTCCTGTATAGATTGAGCACAAAGCATAGGAGCATTAAAGCCCAAGAGACAGTTAGAATACGATGCTCTTGGACAGTTTGATACATGAACAAAGGTGCAGAAATCCGGTGCTTACCATATGATGCTGAACCGACCTGCCAGAAAGCAAGTCATCCCAGAGTTTTTGTTCCACCTCTAGCATATCTGAGGCATTGCAGTACCGTTCTTGAATCACATCAAAGACTGATCTTCCTTTCTGCAGCACCGACTCGTTAACACCTTCAATCCAATACTCGCCTTGTCTATTGACAAGAACCGTTCTCCCAGAATGCTTGTATTTACTAATCTTTTCCCCAGAAACTGAACGCGGCATACGAGAAATAATGTCGGTATCATTGATGACTCGGAAGGAGTTGGGAACAAGGTCGTTGTACATTCTTGCAAAATTCAAGTTTCCAACCTTCGGGGCTCCGTACGACATACAGCACACTTTTTCCCTTCGGTGTCGTGCTACAAAGTCTGCAGCCGCTACAATAGCCAAAGCTCCACCCAGAGAGTGGCCTGTAAAGTAAATCTTATAATCTTCCTCAAGATTAGATGTTAGAGATAAAATACAACGGAGCAGTGTGGTTTGCACACTTAGGTAAGCACGAAGAAAGCCATAGTGAACCGCTATCGCATCGTCTGGAATAGGATCACTCATATTCCGTGCTTGAAGAACATTCGGAACTAAGTCTTGGAGACCTACTGTGAGATCTCGCCGAATTGTCAAGTCTATATCCTCTCCAGGCACCCACCTTTGCAAAAAGGCCTGTGCGTCGGTGAAGAAATCTTGCCATTTAACCTGCTCAGTTCCTCTAAAAGATATGATAAGGTTCTTATCGGTCTTATCATGAAATAGCCAGACCTGGGTATCGGTCGACAGAGATTCTAAGAACAAGGTTCCATCCGCGAGCCTGGTTAGGCCTCCAGCGCCTGCTATAGTAGTCTCCTTATTCTCCACAGTTTCATACAAGGAGGATGCTGCGATAATGAAGCGGTTCCAATCCGATGGAGTTGGCATGACTCCATCTGGTAGCTTCGATCGCAACAGATCCTTCACAGCCTCTCGCGCTTTCTGAGCACTAACTCCCTTATCTTCTTCATCTTGATACTCGCTGGTGTTTCGGAGTGACGTCTTCTCAACGGCGTCGCGAAGTACAGTTAATGCTGTTTCTGCTATAGCTTCAAGGTGCGGTGTGATAAAGCTTCTTCGAACGACCCTAGGCTTTGGTTCAGTAGACGTTGCAGTCTTCTCATCGCCAATAAACGGTACGAAGCTTACTTGAATACTCGCGCAAATTGCTTCGTTCTTGTCCTCTTCCGTCCTGGTGGCGCGTTTCGAAGAAAAGGGAAAGGACGGCATTTCAAAGCCAAGGTCAGTCGGCCATGAGAAGTTAAAGTAGTTGGAGCGACTCTGTTCCGATGCTTCCGGATGGAAAACAATACGATGTGGTTCTCTATGGACAGTCTCTTGTAATTTGTTCGCCTCTTCTACAATACTATGAACGTCAACACTCGCGGAGTGTGTTGGCTGTGCGCCAGATGTGTAGTCCTCCTTTGATGCAAAGATTTGTAGAGTAAGCAGATCGTTTAAGACTTGTTCGTTGCCTTCACCGCGGAGTTCACATCTCAGAATTGTAACGTGTTTCAGAGCAAACAGATTTTCGGATATCGCTCGGTTAATAGTAGCGGTAACAAATGCATCCCCGATATCAGCTGTTGCGTGAATCATGAAAAGGCCAGTCGCGGCAGAGGCTATGAAAGATGTGTCAAGATAAGCCAGACGGTTGTGTACCACGTTCGTCTTGGAGGTTGGCAAATCCGATGTAAGAAGTTCCCAATATGCGGACGCTGGCGGATCTAAATACGCGCGAAATGCATAGGCTGCTAGCTGTAGACTAAGAATAGGATCAAACAATGGTGCACTTGGTATTGGCAATGGAGGTTCATCTTGGAATACCCATTTTTGCTCAACGAATTGTAAGAGCACATCGTTAAACGCAGACAACGACGTAAGCGCGTACACAGGTGCACCCGGGCTGCTTGCGAGTTGCCAAAGTTCAGAGAACTGTTCATATAGTACTTGGACTTTTTCACTGGGAAGAGAAATGCGCTGAGAAAGTGCCAGAAAATCTGGCAGTGATGGTAGTGATGGTAGTGATGGTGATTGAAAAGATCGCGAAAGCGCCCTATTAGGTGGGGTTTTCGAAACATCACCTTTCTCGCTGCCTGGGATATTGTCGGAGCATCGCGGACAAAGGTAATGACGCCGCGTTGTTCGGTGAAGAAGCAATGGATACGCAGTGCCAACGAAGAGAGGCGCTGCCTTGGGCTTGCGTTTTATCGAGGTTGAAACCATTTCGAAGGTAGAATGAGAGACAGTAGCATGTACTGCCCGAGACAGTAGCATGACCTGCCCCAACCTCGTCAACAAGATGGCTTTCTGCAAAACCAGTCTGGAGCAGTCGGTGAGCCATGTCAAAATATTACGCACTTGAACCTTACGATAAGAATGGTACAGTACTGTATACTACAGTACTGTACTTCAAGGAACGCAGAAGACGATTTGTCTGCTTGGCAGACATGGCAGCGGAATGAGCAGCGGGCGCTGATCCGGGCCACGGGGCTGGCGCTCACTGGTCCCAGCTCTTGAATGAAATCTCCGTAAGAACTCGGGCGATGTTGAAGCTCCTGGGATTTGCTGCCAAAGCATGACAACCGGTTGCCTTTGCCATGCTAGTTCCGTGTTCTATTAAGATACAGGTTCTATCGAATGCCAGAACAGCACGTTGGTCGCCAAAGTACATTGCCTCGCCCACCGCAGCGCCGATGATCGCAATGAAGGAGAACAAAGTTCGAGCGATGCCGACATGCGCATTCTGTCGCTCATGCTTCGTACTACTTGGTGAAGTTCATTGACACTCGTCACAAAGGTTGCATGTGTCCAACCATTAGAGGGTTTCTTTCGCAGGGTTTAGCATACTCTCTTCATGCATTCTCTGTCCAGCATGCGATACTACCACTCTCGCTTCCAGATTCGATATTTTGTCAAAGATAGCGCCCATTTTTCCTGTTCACCATCTCTTAGCTTTCGTTCATGTCTCCCTCCAAAGCTCCCTGTTCACAACATGGTTTTCATTCCGTTTGTCTTTTACTTTGAAGCTACACACCTAGTAAGACAAGGAAACGCCTAGCTCAAACTATGCTCCCCAACCCCATTCCTTTTCATCCCCTTTGAGTATTATTTGGAGCTGAGGGTATATTGCTTATTCACCGGTTTCCAAGTACAGCAAAATGGTAGAAAGCAGAGGTTGCGCTTGCTCAACTCTTCTGGACGTGTCCATGTTGATCCAAAGGTCGAGAAATCCAGTGTTTCTGTGCGTTAAGTGACGAAAACAGTTTAGCCATACCAAGGTTGTCCAAAGCTCTAGCTAGAGATGGAAGTGCCGAGAGGGCCTATACACTTCATTCTGGGCTCAACCTCGATACTTCTTCTGAGTATGTAACGCGGCAGTGAATATCACGTAGTTAAGAAAGCGCCGCAAGTTATTCTGACTGTGTTTATGATATTGTACATCCACGAAGAGTACGAATCCTTCTTCCGCGGTCATGTTCATTGCTTGCATTTCCTTGCGGACAAGAAGCACAATCTTCTTGTCGGAATTTCCACTCATCTAGTCTAATATCTCCTTCTCCAATCTGAATACCTTCCATTTCAACGGCTTCTTGGAGAGTTTTGGCCACTTCGTTGGTGCTCAAATGCCAGTCACAAAATACCCTTGCTCGTCGGTAGGTTCTCAATGCCTTTCGTTCCGCTTGAGCTGTATCGAACAATGCATCAGCAAGTGAAGAAGATTCTTCCATATTTTTCACTCTAATGTGCTCATGTTTCAATCTAATGGAAGCACAAACTGAATCCGAAATATGCAAAAGCTTTTGGAAAGCATGTGTGCATCCCGTTTCTTTGGTGACATGAAGCGCAGTCCACCATAAAGACATGCTGATTGATGAGTTAAGGTGCTGCACAAGTTGACGTTCTGCTTCTAAGAGTAGCAGACTAATTTGAAGACATGCAGATATGCGGATTGCATCAAGTAGCACTGTTACCCTTTGACTTTGAGCTTCAGATTCCAGGAATCTGGGATTCTCATCACCTCGAAGCCATCCTTTCAAAAATGTAACAGCGTCCTCATGAATTCCTCGTCCTTGCAAAGACTGGACCCATTGCAGTGAAGCAGCGTAACCACGTTGCTGAAGTTGGGATGAAAGATACTCTCGGAAGCCTACAGAATGTGCGCAAGCAACAATAGGGTCTATGGGGATTTGAATGACATCTTCATTGCATGGACCATATTTGAAACAAATCTGTACACTTTCCGAAACTTGCAGACGCCCGAGTATACCTCGAAGTCGACGTTCAGTTCTGCTCTCGGGAATACTGTCGTACGCATCCCAGTAGTCTCGAACTTGCGCAGAACGTCTCAACAGCCTTGTCATCAAAATCTCTGCTACAATTCTTTCATGGAGATGAGCTCCGCAACGCGTCAAGAGCTCGGACATCCCCTGCAGAGTTGAGATAGCAACGTCCTCGTTGACGATACCGCAGCAGATTAACTTGATAGTTCTTGTGACACACTCTTTACTGTGATCCGACCAATCAAGATGATCACGGTTTCGCTGCAGTTCAGAATGAATCGAGTCCGAACCGGTTGCAAGCAGAGGGCCGTAGGCCAGGACAAAACAGTGTTCGCAACGACCGGCCCCGTTGTCAGAGCATGAACATGTGTGATACACACGAACTCTTTTCATTTCGCTTAGCAAATGACCGTCACAGAACGAACTGAGAAACGCTCGCATGCTACGAACGGCAGTACTAGGTGTAAATATATTGGGTGCTGCGATGAATGCGGTAGATGCAAACGCTTTCATTTGTACACAATAGGAGTTGGGAAAAGACGAGACGATTCCCGTAAGTCCATGCCTTAGTCTTCTAGGCTTAGTGACACCGTTACCCCAAGTGAAGAAAGAACCCTCCTGAGATAGCGCAATTGCGAACGAATCCGATGCTTCAATGTTCACAATGAAATGACCAAGCAATCCTGGTATGACGCACGCATAGCTACGCCCCTGTGCATCGCCAACACCCAACTGGCCCTGATCACCATTTCCCACCGCGAACACAACGCCGTCTTCTAGAAGACAAAGAGTGAATTGGTTGCCCGCACTGATTTTGATGACGTTTTGTTCCGGGAGCCTTGGGATTGTTCGTGGGAGGTCTTGACGAGTGGATGGAAGACCGTCTGCACCCCACGTCAAAACTTTGCTAACATTTGAGTCAGTTTCGAGTAAGACAACGACGTGAGCGTGTCCTGCAGCAACATGTCGCAACGAACCCTGAAGAGCGATACGCGTAGGCAGCGCTTCAGATGGAAAATATCCATGACCGAGCTGACCGTCCTTACCGCCGCCCCAGGTGTACAGCGAACACCTATCTTCAGGAACGGCGACTGAGAAATTCCAACCAGCACAGATGTGAGTGATAGGAACAGGTATGAGCACTTTTGCAGGAAGGGGGTCGGGGTTTAGACGGCCCAATTGGCCGCAGTCATTCGAACCAAGAGAAAAGACGGTGCCATCAGACGCCAGCACGACAGAGTGGTTGGCGCCAGACGCGCAAGCGATAATTGCAGAATTGTCGGGAATGTGAACGGGGGTGGGCTCGGTATCTGTGTGGTGTGCGGGAATTGAGCGACCGAGTCGCTGGAATTCGGCGTTGAATCCCCATGAGTATAATTGGGACGCTTGGTCTACAAGCAGAGCAAAGTTGAAACCGACTGAGAACGATTTGATGCTGGATGGAAGACGCACAATGCCTGCTGGTAGGCTGGAGTGGGTATTTGATGGGGATAGAACTACTAAGGAAGAGAGTAGAGTATTGCTATATGGTTGCATTAGAGACGGCGCTTGCAAGTTTGGCCTGTTCTTTGACGGGTAGCGAATACGGCAGGGAGGCTGTGTGGTAGCGAGCCGGCCAGTGTTCTTCGGTGCGATGTTTGCGAGACATGGAAGAGAAACTGCAGTGGGAGAAGGACGTAGCCCTACGGGAAGGGGAACAGCAGTGTGTAGAGAGTTACCAACGGTAGTGGCTGTGGTATTGCGGTTGGAACGAATGTGTGGCGAGACTGATGCGAAACTTCAGCTAAAGACCTCCGTACATAGAGCTCCAAGAGCATCGTCCATCATCACGATGATGGACGCGATGGCGCGAACAAGTCTTACAGTGAAATTGGCATTACACAAAATCTGCCGTGGTAACGCGCTCGTACAGTACGAAGTGTATAGTACATAGATACAACCAAGTGGATCCCTCCATGCGCACCGTAGCCAGTGCTGCCGCCGTCCGCCCCAAACATGATCAAGCGACTCAAGTGGAACGTAATTCACGACGACGACGTCGATGCAGTCGACGCAAGGTCTTCCTCCGACGAATCTGACCGAGGTGCAGGAGCGCTTCAAAGGCTCATTGACAATGACCCCGACTTGAAAGCGCTCCATTCCGGTACCCGCCCGCGTCAAAGGCGAAGCGAATCTCCCGCCGCCTCAAGGCCACAACCTCAGCGTCACCAGCGTAGCAAAAGCGCAACTGTGCGCGTGGAACATGACACCCACTCCGATAGTGACGGAAGCGCGCATTCAGACGCGCCACACGCTGACGATGAACAAGTCTACGCGCATGATGGCTCGGAAGGACAAGGCCCGTTTTATGAATGGAAGGAATGCGTTCTTTGTTCAAAGCAGTTTTATAATGACAACGACGTGCAAATTCATCTTTCTGCAAAGCGACATGTGGAAGCGCTCCGAAAGCAGAACAAGTCGTCGAACAAACAGCGTGTCCAGAAGCAAGCCCAAGACGGGGACAAAACAACGACAAAAACTGACAACGAATCAACGCCGGCAAAGCGTCTGCAAGATACCCTCAACACTTCCGCTCCGAAGTTAGCTGCTTCTCCCAATCCCTCATCTGCATCACACGGTGCAGTTGGGGAAGATAACAACGATCGCGAAACGAGGCCATCCGTTGAGAACAACGAAAATGTCTCTGATGACAGCCGCGAAGGTAATGTACCCGATGAACATACGCAGCAAGCCCAGACCGGCAACGCACGCAGAGCACCTGCAAAGAGAAGAAAGGCCGCCGCAAAACGAAAACTGAAGGCGTTGAAGAGGCGGAAATGGGAAAAGCGAAGGCAAGATGTTGCCGGTGGTGTTGCAGAAACATAGCATTCCTTCATACTCGGAACGCCTTGAGGCATGACACTGCAGCCGCTCGCGTGGCGCCATGATCATTCGTAAGTGTCGCCAAATTGTGCCTTCTCCGTGCTATATACCGTGGCGAGACGATTGGCAGAGCACCAGTAGCGGCGCCATGCCGGTGTTGCGCCATAGTAGTGTCTTCTCACCGTCGAGTCGCACATGACGGAAATCTACGTTCAATATATGCTGCGTTTAGATGGACGTATGTACACGATACGCTAGGAGTACTTCGATGAAAACCATAGCTGAAGCTCTTGTAAACGACTCAACACTTCTGAACCATCTGAGATCTGCACGCACGTTGGGGCTCGATTAATCAATCAGGTGTCATGTACAGTTCAGAAGGTGCGCCGTCCCGTGACACCAACGAAGCTCGCAAACTAAAATACGACGGCACAGACTGTTACCATAAAGGGTTTGCTTGTCCCGGACCATTGTATGTACATGGCATGGCCCCAGCGTTTCGTAAACGTCGGTATGCTTCTCTAATCTGTTTTGGGGTGAGCGCACCAACTTCGCCACGCTCCTTCCTCACCTCCAGAGCAGTTTCAACCACATCACCAACAAACAGTTTCGCCAACCCCTTGACGGCAATCACGTAAGGATCAGACGCCTTTTGCATCATCGGATTCAAAGCAGTGAGCACCTTTCTAACCTTAACGCTCTTCAGATCACTCCGTCGATACTGTTCATAGCGTCGTAATTGGGCCGGTGTCAGAGTGGAAACTTGGCTAAACTCGAATTCACGCATCTTCATGAGATCGAGTGGGGCGTCTTCATCATCCGGGTCTTCTACTTCTGGCGGCGGAAGCGCTCCTTTTGCTCCGGAATGAGCTGTTGAAGAATTGACAGTGGCGGTTTGTGGGTTGGGTCTGGCTTGTGTGTCGGGTGTTGCTTGAGGCTTCTTTGAGGGGGTCAGTTGCCCTTTGTCGGAGCTGGTCTCGACGATTTGCTTTGACGTGTCCTCTACTGTCGTTGTGTTGACATCTGGCCTTTCAACTTCCATCGCGACTGGCTCGTCTCCCGCGAAGATTGGCCTTGGTAGTGTAGCGTCAGTAGGACGGCAACGACCTAAGAAGGGTACGAGGGCAACCGTCAGAACAATTTTCTCCAGACGGGAAGGGCGCGGTTGGTCGAAGAGTGTACACTTTGGCTACGTTCGTGTTGTTGGGTACCGTAGGTACCAAAGGTACCAACGGTAGAGCTCTATCACGGCTAAAAGGCTCAACAGCCTCGTCTCCTGAGGGCAACGTGTTGCGTTCGCTTCTTGAAAAGAGCCTCGGCCCGACTATGCATTTAATACTTGTGCAGACTATGCGTGTAATACTTGTCCGTTGCGGGACACGTCGGATACGAGTCAATTCAGCACGTGTCCACGTGCGTAGCGTGGAGTTCGCCCTTACCCTGACACGGCCTTACAAGCTTCGGATGATCCGCGAATTATCATATTATGACATAGCCTGGTTGGCTTTGTAACACGAGACTTGAGGCATCAACTCCGCAACCAGAAGCTATCCCCAAGTCTACCCGCGAAACATATTTATACACGATATGCGTACCCAGAAGAAGCCCAAGCCATAAGACATCCTCAATAAAAACCCTATTAAGGAAGCATTAACCCTTTCTTCGCTCTATCTAACAGTCTAATCTTATTTGAAACAGATAAACGCAAGCTAACAAGGCTCAACTGGTTTGAACTTTCGACTGTCATCAAAAGTAAAGAGCACACGTTGTGATTCAACGGCGTCCAAAACCTCATCATGTCTTTCTGGCGGAATATCACATTCTCCCGACGGCTTGTACTTGCGGTTCGACACGAGAGGGATATCACGTTGCGCCGCATATTCAACCACGTGCCAATGAAACTCCAGTTCATCCACAATGAAACATACCAAACCATGTTCTTCAAGTAACTTGAGTACGCACGGATCATCCGCTAATCGATTCTCCTGAAAACGAAAGTCCACGCATCGGCGTGGAACGAACGCAAGTGGTTTCAGTCCTTGTTTGTGATAATACTTCAATGCGCGCACCACATTAACAGAGCGGAATCGTTTGGAGCCATGAAAATTGCCAACATTCTCTCCGTCGATTACAATGTCATAGTCGTCCGCATGTTTCGCCGATGACGTGTGTCGCTTTTCGGACGCGTGTGCCGAGGTATGCGGCTTGTCACTTGAAGAAGAGGAAGAAGAAGAAGAAGAGGAAGAAGAGGAAGAAGAGGATGTATGTGGCGGTTTCGCGGCTGAACTTGACACGGAGGAGGTGCCGCTATGCGGCTGCGGAGCTTCTGACGCGGTTTTAGGCGGCGTGTGATGAGAGGATTGTGGTTTGGATGACTTTTCGGTGCGCTTTGACGGACGCACACGGCAGAACTTGCAGCGGTACAAAACGGGCGTTCCGCGTTTGCAGGAATGTCGAGAATGGCATTTAGCACAAACAGCCATCATAGCGTGGTATGCATCATGCTTGGTCATACCGGCACCGACCGTCGCTCCCGTATACTGCAGTTGACAATGTTTCACCCCCTTGAGAAGGCTCTTTGGTGAGAATGGACAACGAAAGGGTGCTCCGCTCCGAGAAGAGCGAGGAGCGCAAATAAGAGGGCTGGTCGGCTACAGCATCACGACGAAGGCGTATAGCCACAAGCGCGGAGTTCATAGCCATAAAGCGCGACTCGCTGAGCGCTGGCGCAGCGTGTGTTTGAGGGGCGCGTTGCATTACGGCTTGTCGTTGCTGATGACTTGGCGCACGTGCCGGCGAGCACATCCATCATCGTGTACGCACCAAGCGCGACCATCTCCGTGTCACTCCTTGTGGCTGCTCTCCCCACCTGCACCTCAACGCCCAACTTCTCCACGCGATTTACAGCTCTGTAATGCGCGCGTTCTTCCCAGTTTTGGCGCCAAAATGTCGTACTCGCAGAACAGCGCTGCAAACGGCTGTGCAGAACGCAGCGCTCGCGCTGGTGGCCGTTGGACTGGCGCTTCCCGCCAAAACGGACTCGACGCTCGACGCTAAAGGGGCTTGTACTCGTTCCCGCGTGCTGAACTCACCGACTTCGCGCCATTCGACTTCCCCACCACTGCTCGCCGTTGGTCGCTTCCTTCTCATCCCGACCTGCATCTCAACACAGCTTCTAACAGCCGAACTTCACAATGTCCAATCGCCGCTCCTCTACCGACGATACAGGCGATCCTGCCCCGCCTTCCGCCTCCGCTCCGGGCACTGGCAACCCATCGTCTTTCGCCCCGGTGGAAAGTTCTCACAACCCTCTACCAGACTCGGACAACGTCGAACCGGAGAACAGCTACATCTCACACCCCCAAAGAGAGTTTGCAGTAGATGCAGATGTCGCCGAAGCCCAAGTGCTCACAAATCACCCGCAAGATGAAGAAGAAGATGAAGGCGAGGATCTTTTGGGAGACGATATGGTCAATGATTATCGTCCACTTGAGCAACTTGATCGATATGAAGTTGATCCTGCAGCCGAAAATGATCAAGTCGCCCCTATGACCGCCGCTGCACGACGTCGTGCCGAACGTGAGCTTCATACCCGTGACCTTCGTGACAGACGTAATCAACATGCCCTGGCCGCTGCTGGTGACATTCGTATGAACGATTCGGACTCGGAGGAAGAGGGTGTCGCAGGTTTCCAAAGTCGACGTAACAGACGTCGTGCAATCGTTGCAGGAAGTCGCAGTCAACCTGCCCCGCCTGCTGGATCAGATGCCCCCACCCCTCAATCAGGCGCGCCAACCCCTGCGCTAAGCTTTGCAAATGAAGATATGCACATGCCCGTCAATGATGACCCGTTGGATTTGGATGCGAGCGCGTTTCAGGGACAGCCCATTTCTCAGATCGTGGAGGAAGAGCGCGTTCGAAAAGAACTCGCACGTCGCTTTGAAAGCTTCCTCAAGAGTTTTACAGACGAGAAAACGGAGTCGTTTGTGTACATGGATCGCATTCGAGCTATGGCCGCGAACAATGCTCAAAGTCTTGTCATTAATTTCCGTCATTTCACGCAGAGCGAACCTACCGTTGCTACCTGGCTGGCAGATGCTCCGTCCCCTATCCTTGAGATTTATAACAAGGTTGCCACTGAAGTGACATTCACCATTTTCCAGCAGTACCGTCGTGTACATCCGGAGATCTTCGTCCGTATAGCGGAGTTTCCTATTCTTGATAACCTGCGTGACATTCGTCATGTGCATCTTAATACCTTGATCAAGGTCAGCGGTGTGGTCACCCGACGTTCTGGCGTGTTTCCGCATCTTCGAATTGTCAAACTCAATTGTGAAAAGTGCAGAAGAGTTCTAACACCGCCGTCTACTACTACAATAAGGCCGGAACGCAGTATCAGATCATGTCCGGAGTGTGAGTCGAGGGGACCTTTCACCATCAATTCAGAGGAGAGTATTTTCGGTAACTTCCAGAAACTCACTTTGCAGGAGAGACCGGGCTCAGTTCCCGCGGGTCGTCTGCCTCGATACAAGGAGATCATTCTTCTCAACGACCTTATTGACTGCGCTAGACCGGGAGAGGAAGTTGAAGTTACCGGTACTTATCGACATAACATTGATGCAGTTATCAATATTCAGAATGGATTCCCTGTGTTCTGTACCATAATCGAGGCAAATTATGTTCGCAAGGTAGAAGATGCTCGTGCTGAAAGTGAACTCACCGACGATGATATTGCGGAGATTCGAAAGTTGTCTAGGGATCCGCGTATTGCTGAAAGAATATTTGCCTCCATTGCACCGAGTATTTATGGGCATTCACACATCAAGCGAGCATTGGCATTGGCATTGTTTGGAGGACAAGCGAAGGAAGTTGGAGAGAAGCATCGCATTCGAGGAGATATCAATGTATTGCTTCTTGGGGACCCGGGAACGGCCAAGTCGCAATTCTTGAAGTACGTTGAAAAGACTGCGAATCGTGCAGTGTACACGACTGGCAAAGGTGCATCAGCCGTTGGATTAACTGCCGTAGTGCACAAGGACCCAGTTACTAGAGAGTGGACTCTGGAAGGAGGAGCTCTGGTGCTTGCTGACAGAGGTGTATGTCTTATTGATGAGTTTGACAAGATGAACGACTCTGACCGTACATCTATTCACGAAGCCATGGAACAACAAAGTATTTCCGTTTCAAAAGCGGGTATTGTTACCTCGCTTCAGGCTAGATGCTCGGTTTTCGCTGCAGCGAATCCAGTCAAGGGACGATATGATCCGTCTCTTTCGTTCTACGATAATGTTGATTTGACTGAACCGATTCTGTCTCGTTTCGATGTTCTTTGCGTGGTTCGAGATACCGTGGATGCTTCCAAAGATGAGACATTGGCCAAATTCGTCGTGGACTCTCATATCCGTTCGCACCCCCAGCTGTTTGAGGACGAGGAGGAGGGTGCAGAGGGTTCTGAGAGTAAGATAAATCAGATCGTTGAGTATGGCACAAGCTCCGTGGAACTGATTCCTCAAGCGATGCTTCGAAAATACTTGCTATACGCCAAGCGGACTGTGATACCCAAGCTCAGCAATATGGATAAGGAGAAGATTTCGGCTTTGTACATAGACCTACGTCGCGAATCCATGTCGTCCGGTGGTATGCCCATCGCTTTACGTCATCTCGAGTCAATTGTTCGCCTCGCAGAGAGTAACGCCCGGCTCCATTTGCGGGAGTATGTGCGTGAGGATGACATTAACACGGCTATCGCTGTCATGTTGGAGTCCTTCTTCGCAAGTCAGAAATACTCTCTCATGCGACAAATGCGCCGACGCTTCCACAAGTACTTGGCCTTCCGAAGAGATGACAACGAACTTTTGCTGTACATTCTGAACGGGCTCGTCAGAGACTACTCCACTACTCAAACAGCTATGCAAGCAGCTGGAGGAGAGGGAGAAGGAAGCGGTGAGTCTGGACAACAACGGCGGCGTGTTGAAGTGGATATGGAAGACTTTGAAGCGAGAGCCAGAGAGCTCAATGTATATAGCTGCCAAAGGTTCTATGATAGTGGTTTGTTCAAGAAGTGGAACTTCTCAGTTGACCAGAATCGTCAAGTTATTGTCAAGGCATTGTAAGGGTACACAACTTTCGACGATTCATGTGAGTGAGATAAAACATTGCTAGAGTTTTTTTCGCAGTCGGTCAACTGGCTTGTACTCCATAGAAGCGCCGAGGGTAGCAGTTACGTCAACGCGTTGCTTACTGTAGTCCACACTTCCCTGCCCTGCGAAACAAAAAACACTTCACTGACATGTGTTTCACGACATGTCGCCCCTCTCTAAAGAGTGTGAAACGTAGTCTCGACTTGGAAACGGCACAAGCTCGATTCCATAGGCCGAAGGTCCAATCGGTTGAGGACGGCCAAAACTTTGGAAGCACTTGGAAGACAAAAGGTTCACAGGTACCTTTGGTACCAAAACGTACAGAATGGTACTAATCCCCGTTAAAATGTATACGTTTACAAAGAGCAGTAGAACTCTCAGCGCGAGTCTCGCAAAGAAACGGTCATGTTGAATACCATCTTATCCGCGTTGCTATCTGAGTCCACTGTGAAGTACCCAGTTCGTTCAAACTGGAAAGTTTCTCCTGTTTCTGCCCCCTTGACACTAGTCTCTATCAGAGAGTCCTTTAGCACAACCTCGCTGTTCTTGTTCAAATCGGATAGCCACTCGTCCTTCAAAACCGAGGGGTCTGGGCTCTTGAAAAGAGTACTATACAGACGAGCCTCGAACGGACAAGCATCTTCTCCAACCCAGTGGAGCACGCCTTTTGGTTTCACGGACTTCTCGTAGTCCATTTCGGCGATGAGCTCCGTTACCTTGTCATCGGTCTTAACGACGTCGACGATCTTGACAGGATACGCGTACCGCAACATCGCACTCTTACCCGGCGCCAAGCCATAGTAACCCTTCTCATCTACCTCTCTGAAATCTGTGTCCTCAATGTAAACCGTCTTCGTGAGAATAACATCACGTTTGCCCATGCCTTCGTTCTTTGGGTGGTTCCCAACGCTTAACACCTCCTTCTCTCTGAAGTTGCGTATGGTGACCTTCAGAGGTCTCAACACTGCAAACACCCTCTTGGCGTTTGTGTCATGCTCAGCACGTACCCAGTGCTCGAGCACGTGCATTCCAATCACGTTATTTGCTCTCGAAACTCCTATGGCGTTGCAGAAACGGTTGAGAGAGTTTGGCGAATAGCCACGACGTCGCATTCCGACCAGAGTTGGCATTCTTGGGTCATCCCATCCACGCACATACCCCTCTTCCACCAACTGCTTGAGCTTTCTCTTTGACATGACGGTGAACTGTAAGTTGAGCCTCGACGATTCCCACACAAAAGGTCGATACAAATCAAGCGCTTCTAACAACCAGTAATACGAGTCGCGTCTGATCTCAAACTCGAGCGTACACAGGGAGTGCGTAATCCACTCGAGCGAGTCGACGATACAGTGAGTGTAGTCATACGAAGGATACACACACCACTTGTCTCCAATATGTGGATGAGGAGCATGGATAACGCGATATGCAACAGGATCACGCATAACCAAGTTGGGATGGTTCATGTCAATTTTCATTCTCAGGGTAGCCTCCCCCTCACCATACTTTCCTTTGCGCATGTCATCAAAAAGGCGGATATTCTGTTCAACAGAACGATGCCGCCATGGCGAATCAGTTCCTTCCTTCCTGCCCTTTGAGATGTCATCTGGCGTCTGGTGACACACATAAGCCTTTCCCCTTTTGATAAGTTGAAGCGCAAGTTCATACAGCTGTTCAAAATACTCCGAACTATACGTAATGCGCGATGGCTCATGCCCCATCCACTTGACCATTTCGATAACAGCGTGAATATACTCCTTCTTCTCAACGGTGGGGTTGGTATCATCAAAGCGTAAAATACACTCGCCGCCCATTTTGTTGGCATAACCAAAATCGATGAACATAGCCTTGGCATGGCCGACATGCAAGTAGCCATTAGGTTCTGGCGGGAATCGAGTGAGCACTTTGCCGCCCGTAGCGAGGCGATGTTTTTCAAGCAACTCCGGGGTGTTCTCCGCGCTAGACAAGCCGCGAGCCTCAAAGCGGTTTGGCACGCCTTCAAACGGATCTACAATCTGCTTTGTTCCCTCTTGTTGACGCGGGGCGGTGGGCGCTTTTTTAGACTTTGGCTTCTTGAGCTTTGGGGGCTTTGCCAGATCGGCTTGGGTCTTCGGGCCAAGAAGCTGCTCAACGCGGGAGCGAATGAGCGTGTTGACGGCCTTTCCGTCGGCAAAGCGCAGTTTTTGCATGACCGATCTCTGCATGAGACCCAGGTTGAAACGGTAGCGCTTTTCAAGCAACTGCGGTTTGTTACACTGTATAGCTTCTTGTACAGCTGCTTCGATGTGGTGCGGTGAAACGGTGACACCGACGCCAGCAGCGCGGTCAAAATCGGCGTGGTCGATTGCAACGTCGTCCAACTTGAGCTTTGCGTCCGGCACAGAGCCACCCGCGGTCTTGTAGACGGAGTTTAGCCAAGCAGCGGCGGCCTCGACGTGAGGGGCGTCAGAGATGTTATGGTGCGCAATGGCGCCGTACAGCAAGCTGCGACCGTTGTTTCCTACGAGCGCGTTGAGTTTTGTGGTGGCTGTGTACAGCAGCGCGGCTTTAAGAGGGGCGTTTTCGGACGCTGGAGTCAATTGCGCTGCGGAGAATGCATGGAGAAGTGCGTTGGTGGTCTTCTCACTCTTTGCTACGGTGTGCGCGAGACGCGATTCCAAGCCGTAGCGCAGCAGGCTGTTTGCACGCGCTTGGGCGTCTGCAGGTGCTTCCTTCGATGGGTTGGACGGCATGTCGAAGAAGATGTTTCACTGCGTGCGTGAATGAATGGGGGAGGGGGGGTGCGATAGGGCGGAAGCGCGACGCTGGTGATTTAAACAGTGTGCGCGGAAGCGACGCGATGCGTTGGCGGAACGGGCGCATTGCTGATTGATGAACCGAAAAGCGGCCGTGGTGGTGACGATGCATTGCTGCACGCCGAGCGCACAGTGCCATGCGTGCGCGCACCTCCTTTGGCGCTGGCGCGCATTATCCGCGCCGTTCGCGGCTACTGGCGTTGCCAGCGCGCCCCTCAGCTGCACACTGTGTCGCACTGTGCTACACGGCGCTGCTTGTTGCGCTTTTTCTCCACCGCCGCGTCATATCACTCACAAACACCCGTGCGCCTGCTTCCCCAGCCCCCCCCCCACCATTCCAAACTCCACCAAGCCGCGAGCGCGACTGTGCTCAGCTCTCTCTCAAACGTGACAGCGCCCATGGCAAGCTGGGACGACGACGACGACTGGGATGCGCATCCCCCACCCGCCCCCACCTTCCATGCGTCATCCAACGCGCTGGGCAACTGGGACGACGAGGACCAATCCGACGATGAGCAAATCGAGCTGAAGAAGGCGCCCGCGCCCATGAAGCCGTCCAAGCTGCGCGCAAAAGCGCTCAAGGAGAAGGAGGATCAACAGCGCCAGCGCGAGGTGCAGCGCGTTCTGGCGCGTCAGAAGGAGCTCGACGAAATGGACGCCGTGCAGCGCAAAATTCGGCAGCAGCAAATCGTGGAGGAGGCCGACCTTGAAAACGCCAAGGAGCTCTTCATGGTGGCCGCGCCGTCGGACGCAATGGCGCCGCCCTCGCAACCGACGTTGGATGACTTCAAGCCGCAGAGCGACGCTGATTTCTCCAAGTTTGCGCGCATGATGGGCGACCGATGCGCGGCGCTCAACGACAACCCGAAGAGAAGCGCCCGCTTCATGCACTTTATCAAGGAGATGCTGCGAGTGGCGGTGAAGGACTTGGGACCGGATGACACCAAGCAGCTGTCCACGTTTGTGGGCGTGCTCAGTAACGAGAAGAGGGACGAGTTCAAGAGGGCCAAGGGCATCAAGAAGAAGAGCAACAAGAAGAGTCACGTGCGCGTGGACAAGGCGACCGACATGCGCGACGATGTATACGACGACTTTGCAGACGACTTTATGTAAAGCAACAAAGACAAGTTGGAGCACGGCGGCGTGTTTCAGTCGCACAGCTTGCGTATGCGTACCTAAATGCATAGATGCGAACAGTGAGTGAACAAGCAATATGTAGATAGCGCTGTTGTAATACGCTACCCGAGGTAAGCTAACACAGACAAAACAAAAACGAAAGGAAAGCACATGCTCAAGATACATGTACCCTTGGTAGGTAGGTAGATAGATGACGCTCATCTCCTGCCAGAGCGCTGCCTCCTGGAGTTACGTCTGTCCGACTGAATGTCCGACTTGTCTGCGGCCGAAGCGCAGTTTTGTTGATTAGCGTTAGAATGAGCGCGTCTCCTCGATCGACCGCCCCTCTTGCGAGCTCGTCTCGGCGGCTCATCGTCTTCCCCAGGGCGACTCTTCGACGGCATGTCATCATGCTTCGGCGACACAGACGTTGCATCACGCTCGCGCTCTCGCTCTCGCTCCCATTGCGACGACTCGTAGTGAGCATGACGTCGACGTTTCGAGGCGCGACGATCGTCCGACCACTCCGGCGAATGCGAGCGGGAGCGTCGTCGGGAGGAAGAATTAAGAGGCGAGCGCTCGCGGTTGCGATCTCTCCTCCGCTCACGATGTCGGTGTCGATTTCGTTGGCGCTCCCTCTCCCTCGCGCGGTCGCGCTCGGGCGAAAAGCGTGGCGGCGACACGGAGCGATCCGGCGACCGGGCGTGTCTAGAATGGCGTTCATTATGCATTCGTTCTCTCAAGCGCTCCTTGACCTCCTCCGGAATGTTAAGCTTTGCAGTGGAGTCATCATACTCGTCGGAAGACTCCCTGGTGGTGCGTCGCGACGTAGACTTGCGTCTGACCTCCTCGTTGTCGTTGTCGGGGCGAAAGACGAGCACGCGTTCGCCGTACTTGTTGATAAGCAGCGTCTCGCGGCCCGCGGCGCGGCGCGGGCGGGCGCGGTCGGCGTCGGGCGGCGGCTGCGGCGAGTGTCTTCTTCTGGCGCGCGCGGGCGACGGCGTGCGTCGCGGGGAGCGCCTTCTGTTGTGCGGGGCGGGGCGGGGCGGCGACGCGTCGCTGGGCGGCGGCGGCAGCGGCGACGGCGAGCGCGACGACGGCGACTTGGACGGCGCGCGCGGCGACGGCAGCTGCCTCTGCGGCGGCGCGTGGGCGCGCTGCTGCTCCGGCGCGGCGGGGCGCGGCGCTTGCTGCTGCGACGGGTTGGGGGGGAGCCACATGAAGGGCGGCATGAAGGCGGGCGGCGGGATGCCGCGCGGCATGGGCAGGGTGTGCGGGAAGATGCGCGGCGGGAAGGGCGGCATGGCGGCGTGGTGCGGGAAGCGGGGGGCGGCGGCGGGGGGGGGGGCGGCGACGGGGGAGGGGGCGGGGGGGGGGTGCAGAAAGGCGTCGACGTGGTCGGGGGGGAGGACGGCGGCGACGACGGGGAGGTCGGCGGCGGCGGGGGGGGGGGGCGGGTGCAGCGCGGCGAGCGCGGCGCGCAGCGGCTCGGCGAGGTCGGCGGCGGACAGCGCGATGGCGACGCGCCCCAGGCTCTTGCCGCTGGCCGCGTGCGTGGCGAAGCGCACGTCGGTGAGCGCGCGGTGCGCCGCCGCGTGCGCGCGCTGCACCAGCGCGTCCACCTCGGCGTCGGTGGTCCACCACCCCAAGTTGCTCAACGCCACGGCCGCCATGTTGGGCGCTGCCGGCGGCGGCGCGGCCGCCTTTGCGTCGGCGCACACCATACATACTACTGTGATAACCAAACGCACTAGCCCACAACTGCGCTGTCAACGATGGCAGTGACCCCCCTATGACAACGCACACGTACAGTTGTGGATTAGATTGTGTTCAACACGTTGAACGCATGGACACGATGCGGGATAGAGCGGCTGATTGTTACATTGCTACATACAAGTGTGAAGCGGAACGAGCGCGACATGAATGAAAGGTCGCAAGAGAGATGCTCGTCGCGAGGAATGCACAGTTGCATTCGAACATCCGCAATGGGGTGTGAGAAACGCGTATCCTAAGTGCAAGAGGCACTTGAGGACGCTCCGGTATTGCGGAGCTGAGCGAGGCGTTACTTGTCTATATAAAAGTAAGAGAGTATGGCGCACCTCCATAGTGCCGAATCGTGTCTTCCCGCAACATCAACTATTAGTCCCGAGTACTCGTTCTCTGATCAGGTCCGCTAGACACCGTCTCCTATCTCTCGTCCCTAACGACTCATTGCCGAGTGTGTCTCCACGCTCTCGCTATCGATTCACAACAGTGTATCCATGTTGTGTCTATGAAAGTAAGAGAGTACTGTATGGCGCAACCTCCATAGTGCCGAATCGTGTCTTCCCGCAACATCAACTATTAGTCCCGAGTACTCGTTCTCTGATCAGGTCCGCTAGACACCGTCTCCCATCTCTCGTCCCTCACGACTCATTGCCGAGTGTGTCTCCACGCTCTCGCTATCGATTCACAACAGTGTATCCATGTTGTGTCTATGAAAGTAAGAGAGTACTGTATGGCGCAACCTCCATAGTGCCGAATCGTGTCTTCCCGCAACATCAACTATTAGTCCCGAGTACTCGTTCTCTGATCAGGTCTGCTAGACACCGTCTCCCATCTCTCGTCCCCAACGACTCATTGCCGAGTGTGTCTCCACGCTCTCGCTATCGATTCACAACAGTGTATCCATGTTGTGTCTATGAAAGTAAGAGAGTACTGTATGGCGCAACCTCCATAGTGCCGAATCGTGTCTTCCCGCAACATCAACTATTAGTCCCGAGTACTCGTTCTCTGATCAGGTCCGCTAGACACCGTCTCCCATCTCTCGTCCCCAACGACTCATTGCCGAGTGTGTCTCCACGCTCTCGCTATCGATTCACAACAGTGTATCCATGTTGTGTCTATGAAAGTAAGAGAGTACTGTATGGCGCAACCTCCATAGTGCCGAATCGTGTCTTCCCGCAACATCAACTATTAGTCCCGAGTACTCGTTCTCTGATCAGGTCCGCTAGACACCGTCTCCCATCTCTCGTCCCTCACGACTCATTGCCGAGTGTGTCTCCACGCTCTCGCTATCGATTCACAACAGTGTATCCATGTTGTGTCTATGAAAGTAAGAGAGTACTGTATGGCGCAACCTCCATAGTGCCGAATCGTGTCTTCCCGCAACATCAACTATTAGTCCCGAGTACTCGTTCTCTGATCAGGTCTGCTAGACACCGTCTCCCATCTCTCGTCCCCAACGACTCATTGCCGAGTGTGTCTCCACGCTCTCGCTATCGATTCACAACAGTGTGTCTATGTTGATAGACACGGTATGTGTAGGAGATACACATACCATGATACACATACTATGTCTAGCTCCGTGTCGCACGCGTGGCCGCGTGGCCACGTACGTATCTATGTACATACACATAGTATGTGTAGTAATGTGTACCATGTCTACCAACGTGGCCACGTATGCGCCACATAGCTGGCCACGGGGCCACGTACGTGCCACATAGCTGGCCACGTGGCCACACGCACGCCTCCCTCACTCGACTCTGCTCTGCCGCCAGAGTGCCGCACCGGTTGACGTTCCCCCCCCCACCCCCCCCGCGCACCCCCCACCACCACCACCCCCCACCACCACCACCCCCCCACACCCCCCACCCCCCACATGTCGCGCCCCGCATCGCAGTCCGTCGCCGCCAGCGCAGTCCGTCGCGCAAGGACCCATTCGCTGTGCGCAGACCCCGCCGCCCCAGACCGCTCCGTCCCCCCCCCAGCCCCCTCCTCCCCCGTCGCCTCCTACCCGTTGAGACCCCGCAAGCGCGCCCGTCTCGCCCCTCCCCCAGACCCCCCCCTTTACTCTCCCACCCCCGATACCCCCACCTCCGCGACCATCACCACCACCTCCACCACCACCCCCACCACCCCCACCACCCCACCCCCACCATCCCCACCATCCCCCCGTCGTCGCCACGACCCGCACCGATGCCCCCCCCCTCCCCCCCCCCCCC
This sequence comes from Gracilariopsis chorda, assembly GCA_003194525.1. Taxonomy (NCBI): domain Eukaryota; phylum Rhodophyta; class Florideophyceae; order Gracilariales; family Gracilariaceae; genus Gracilariopsis; species Gracilariopsis chorda. Next base: position 43,979 of record NBIV01000251.1, read on the forward strand.
TCCTGCAGCACCCCCTCCGAAAACCACAGCCCCACTACTCCCTCCCCACAAAAGATGACCCCGACGGCCACCTCATCTACAACCTCGGCGACGGCCTGCTGCCCAGCTCCAAGTTTCCCAACGGCCGCTACAAGATTCTCAGCGACCTGGGCGAGGGCACTTTTGGAAAGGTGGTCGAATGCTGGGATCGCAGTCGCGCCCAGCGCGTCGCAGTCAAGATCATCCGCAGCGTCACCAAGTACAGACAGGCCGCGCGTCTCGAAATTGACGTGCTCATGCACCTCAAAATGCACGACCCGCACCAACTCTACCACTGCGTCAAGCTGTACTCGTGGTTCGACTACCAGTCGCACGTGTGTGTCGTCTTTGAAAAGCTCGGCCCTTCGCTCTATGAGCAGTTACGACGCAATCGTTTTCGCCCCTTCCCGCTGCATCAGGTCCGCGCCTTTGCCTTCCAGTTGCTGCAAAGCATCCACTTTGTCCATAATCTAACCCTCATTCACACCGATCTCAAGCCGGAGAACATTCTGCTCGCCGATTCGCAACGACCCGATGCAATCAAGCTCATCGATTTTGGAAGCGCCACCTTTGAGTCTCAGCACCACTCCGCCGTCATTTCCACCCGACATTACCGCGCTCCGGAGGTCATTCTGGGCCTGGGCTGGACCTACCCCTGCGATCTGTGGAGCGTCGGCTGCATTCTCATCGAGCTCTACACGGGCAGAGCGCTGTTTCAGACCCATGACAATCTGGAGCACCTTGCTATGATGATCAGCGTCTTGGGTCCCATCCCAGATTCCATGATTCGACGCGCCGACTGCTCGGGCCAAAAGTACTTTACCCGCCATAACAGCGGCAGAAAGGCGCTCAACTGGCCGGCGGGCGCCTCCTCGTCCGAGTCCATCCGCTCCGTCAACAAGGTGCAGCCACTGCACACCATTATCCGAGACCCGCATGCACACGCCTCCTTTTTCGATCTTGTGCGACGACTGTTGACGTTTGAGCCCAGTACCAGATGCACGTCTGCGGAGGCTCTTCAACACCCGTTCTTTAATGACTCGCTTCGCGCCGCTTCTTACTTTGTGTCGCCGCCGTCCTTGGCTGCGGCTCAGCTTTCGTGCGATGCGCTCCATAATTCGTGTCCCACTCCGCGCAAGCCACGCGCTTGTAAGAGAAAGTCCTCTGCTCAACGCGTCACTACCGTTAATAATTCTAGTGCTCCTTCGTCGAGCTCTAATGCTGTGTCCAATGTGGCTGTGCCAATTTGCGAGCACAATGACGCTCGGCCAAACTCGTAGACGAGTTTCTTTTTTTTTGTTTTTGGGGAAGGGGGGGTGGGGGGTGGGGGGTGGGGGGGAGGGCGGTGGGGGAATGTTTTCCCATCTCCCTTTTCTTGTTTTGTATACTTTCCTAGCGAGTTATTGTCGCTGTAGCACTTTTTTTTCCTTCGCTTTTGCTTTTTTATTCACAACTAACAAGACGCATCGTTTCTTTCATTCTCGTCTGTGCTCTTCTTTTTTGTGTGTGCATGTGCGCCGAGGTTGGTCGCGGTGGAAGATGGTTTTGTGGTGGTTTGTTGTATTGGATTGGTTCAATGTGTGTGTTTTTGCTCAACATACCGTCGGTACGCTTGTGCTTCTTGCTCAACTTCATTTGCTGTTCCGTCCTTGAGCGTGCGCTGTGAACGCACGTGCAAAAATCGTAATAAACAACTTACAAACAGAATATCTCGTTGTGAAAATATCACAACTTACTTGTTTTCCTGCCCGTGCTTCGTCGTGCGGCATCTCTCATTCCGCCCATCATAGACAACGCGCTCGTTGGAAGTGCAAGGCGAAAAGCTTACCAAACTAGCTTATCGTAAGTGCTGTTATCTACGGCTGTTGTCACAACAGTGTTGTTGAGGGGCTAGCGCTCACACCGGCTTTGTTTGAGAAATAGGTCAATTTGAGACGAACAACGGCCTGTTTGTACAGAAACAGTGCACACAAGGGTGCGCGGTCGGTGAGCTTGCGCCCCATTCGCGCTTCTCTATTGGTAGATAGCTACAGTACTGTTACGCCTTTGCACATGTGAAGCTCGCAAACGTACGTAGTTGTTGCGCAGAGCGTTCAGAGCTGTCACACAGCTCTGAACGCTCTTTGCATCAACTAGCTCTGTGTCGGTGTGTGGTGTACCTTTGCTCTACGGCTGCAACTTATCGATGCTACCATTACACGGAGCATAAGGTGCGCTCGTAAAGGGACTCCCAAATCACGGAGTTGAACGAGTTTACGAGCTTGTCAGTTGCAAACTGAGCCCCCCAAAGGCACTGTACGCTAGCGATACTCGGTATCCAGTACGTTTCGTTAACCAATCGGAAGCACAAACAAGAATATAAAGGTCAGTCGTCCGCACACAATCCCTAAGCATGTCTGGTCACTCACGACGTGTCAATTACCGGGTAGTAAGGGTTAGCGAGCGCACCAATGGCAGCAAGCCTTTATATGATGCAACATTGGTCAGACGAGCATCCGTATAGCACTGCCGCCATTTTCCGTGCATCATTTTGCGATCCTGAAACGTCCCGCCCACTTTTCGTCGGCGCAGTTGTCATAACGTGCGAGCGCACGAGCGCACGAGCGCACGAAACATGAGACGACATGCGCATCTTATGTGTGTGTTTTTCTATGGGCGTGAGTTGCCACCCACTGGCACCTTTTAGATATAGGGGGCCCACAGATGACCGCCGCTGATCGTGCCGTGTCATAGCGTTCCTTCCCCCACAAGCGCTAAATATAAACTACCGGGGGGGGGGGGAGAAGGGCAATAATGCCACTTTGAGCTTTGCCACCCTCGATATAGTGCTACTGTACCTTCAGCAGCGTGGCACAACTGTAGACAGGGGGGGGGGGGGGAGAAGCAGGACTAGGAGCAGTGAAATCCAGCCCCACCTGGGCGCTTTACAGACAGCCAAGGAGCCTTCCCGTCATGATTGTCCCACCTTCTCGGCCTACTCAAGAAGCGCACTCGTTTCACAATCGCGCAACCAATCCAAATCGCTCGCTTGCTCTCCAGGGGTCATAACGCAAGAGACATAATGAAAGAGTTTTTCCATGTGCCGTGTATCATCCGCGGAAGGCCCGAGCGGCGCTTCTAAACGCCAAAGTAACGAGTGGAGAGGCCGTCAGCGCCAATTGCTCACAACTGAAATGATGTAGACGACTTTCAGTCTCCAGTGCTTAGTAGTGCGCGCTTCGCCATAGTGCCAAGCCAGCGGATATGGCACGGGGTGGCACTGTTCAGTAGACTTCACTGTATCGCTTTTGCTGCTGAGTGGTTTGGCGCAAACCTGACCCATCAGAGAACTCCACTGCGACCGTGGACAAACGTCTCGGGTATCGATAGCGCAGCACTTTACTCTGTACATGGAACGCAACGTTCCTTGTACAGTACCATGCCAAAGGACTCCATTCCGATGACCGACAGCGTACGTATCTGGGATATCCCGCACCGGGCCTAGTGTTACAATTTGTATGGAACCTGGGAAACAGTTAACAACCTTGGAGAGAAGCACCACTTTACATGATCCAACACCGAGTACATATCATCATGATCAACGCTGTTCCGTCTCCCATACCTAAACCGCGCATCGGGCGGCTTTTCTATTACGCCGTCCTCTGTACATGTTTGTCACTTCTTCCAGAAACGCCGCATTCCGGAACTCTCAACCACAGAATGACAAAACTGGAGCTGCTCAGACTGGACGATATCCACAAGCTTTCCTGCGTTTCTGGAAATTCCAGTATCTCTAAACATCGATCTTAGCAGATCGCTTTGCTGTCCCGACGTGACAGCTGTTCACCTTCGCCGCAAAGCGGAGAGAGCACAGTGATTCGTTGAAGCTTTCTGGGGCGTGAGAAAGATTCACAAACATGAGCGCTTTCGAGTCACCCCCGAGCGAATCTTGTAGTAAGTGAGTTAGCTTAGAATTGCGATAGGGAATGTGCTTTTCTTTCGTCGCCAACGCCGAGATTACATCACCTAGTGCAGAAAGACTCTTGTTGATGTGTCTGGTTTCGCGTAATCGTTCGCCTTCGGCCTTGCTCTTTTCTAGTCTTTCTGAACCGGCTAGGTCAATGAGATTCAGAAGCCCATCTCGACACTCCTTCGTTCCATCGTTCTCTCCATGCACATACAGGCGGAAAACTGAATGTGATCGCGAACTTCTTTCGTTTGATCGTGTAGCAGCAGTGGCACGGTTTTTCATTGATTGACTGATCAGCTTTTGAATATGTGCTTCGTCAATCACCGTCTCGACGGTAAGATCCGTCACAGTACTCAGCTTCTTGTCTTGGCTGAAGATAATACGGCGGTTTTCTTCTTTGGATTTCCCGTTAGAGTTTGCACTCGAATCAAGCAACAAGTCCCTGATTGACTCGTTGTAGATCTCAAGAAACGAAGCTTTGAGGGTAAACTCCCAGCCGTCCTTCTCCATGCTTCTTGCCGTCTCGAATACTTGTCGAATAGATCTCGGGATCATTCCAAGGTTCGCGTCATTGCTGTTCCTTTCTCCGAGCATAGTGTAAGTCTTCCCAGATCCTGTTTGTCCATAAGCGAAAACACAGACTCTATAGCCATCGATAGCACTCTGCACAAGCTGAGAGATCTCCTCGAATACATTGTCCTGAGAACAGGAAGGATCAAACACACGATCAAACTTGAAAGGATAACTTTGCACGCCACCCGGTCTTGTTCGCTCGTCTGCCGGTGGCTTCGCCACAACGCCTTGTCCCTTCTCATTATAAACAAACATTGGGTGATCAGTGGCGCGCTGTTCTTTCGGCAACGGAGGTCGAATCCGACAGAACACGCGAATATTGCCCTTGAGTTCCTGGATCGTGTTACGAAGTCGCCTTTTCTCAGCTGCATCTTCTCTGGCGAGGCTTTCAAGCTTTTCGATTTCCCGTTTCTGTACCTCACCGAACTCAATCAGTCTTTGCACCTCAGTCCTCGAATTAGCCAAATCCTTGTGCAACGCATCTAGTTTGAGATCTTGCGTCATTTTATCAGACACTAGTGTCGAAACCTTTCTCTCCTGCAGGGCTACGGACTCCTTAAAGTTTTCGAGTTCTTGGATCTTGGCATTCATTATCGCTTCAAGAGCCGCATTTGCCTTCCGTAAGCTGTCGCGTTCCTCTTCGAGAGATTGTATTTGGGGCGTTACATCGTTCTTAAAAGCGCTGAAATTATTATCTAGCTCCTTCCTCGCGTCCTCACAGGTCGCTTTTTGTCGTTCAAGCTCGACCCGGGTCGCCTCAAGCTCATCGATCTTTTCCTGCGAGACCGCAATACGCTTGTTCAACGACTTCTCCACCTGCACGCGATCCGCTTCAATTTCGTCTTTTTCCCGTCTCATACGGCGAAGAGCTGTTTCGATGCTAGACTTTTCTTCCTCTGCAACCTCAGATCGTCGCAATGCATCTTTCAGCTTTGTGGTAGTAGTGTTCAAATCTGATTCAAGCATAGTCTGTCTGCCCTTAGCTTCAGTGTCAGCGGACAACTTCTGCTCGCGTAAGTCGTTCACGATCTGCTCAGCTTTCTTGAGCGCATTTTGGGCTTGCTCAAGTTCTTCACTTGAAGCGTTATTAGAAGCCTGAGTCTCGCGGACAGTTTTCAAATCTTGCTCGAGAGCCTGCACGTTGTCCTCGAGCTCCATGACACGTTTCCTTTCAACTTGGAGTTCACTCTGAACGTCCTTGATTTGTGCCTGTGCAAATGTGAGCTCAGTTTCGCATTTCGCTTTCTCTTCTGCAAGCTCTGTGCATTGTCTAGCGGTGCCAGTGTGTGCTTGCTCCAGCTGCGAAATGGTCTGGAGAAGCCTTTCACTGGTCTCCTTTCCTATTGAAAAGTCATTCTTGGTGTCTTTTAGGGCGGTAACGGACTCCTGAACGCTTTCGAGCATGGACTGAATCTGTGTCATTGACGCAAGATCAGGCGAAACCTGCGCTTCCTTGCGAGCTTTAGCCAATCCTCTGGAAGGAACGCGAGATGCGGCAGTCCTATTCAACGTTAAGGTGTCCCTCCGGGATGCATCAGTGGCGGATCTGGAGGTGGTGCGAGTGCCCTGGCGCGCTTTGGCAGGCTGCGGAAAGCTGCGTTTTGCAGTTGCTGCCAAGCGCTTGTTGACTGGTTGCGGATCGTTCGACTGCACAGTTGAGCGGGTTCGAGGAATGGTCTGGCGGCGGGAAGACGGTGGTTGGGGAAGGGCTGAACTGTTAGAAGTGGATTTCGGATGAGGCTTCTTGATCATGCTCTTCGTCTGCGATACGCCTAATTTGAGGGCGCGTTGATTCTGGGAAACGGTGAGGTTGTCCTTTGCACCGGATGTGATTTCCTTCAGTGGAGCTCGAACTTTGGAATCCATGTTGTCGGTAGTATGGAAAACTGTCCGTGATGGAGAGAAGCGGCTGTAGAGTATGTGGAACAACTGAGGGTTATGCGGGAAGAAAAAGTTAGGCTTCGTTCAATGTCGCGGTCAAAGTTTGGGAAGCAGCTAGCTATGCTATGCTTGCATGGCCGACGAGAAGTGAAGCGAAAGGTGGATGAGGCAGTGGCGTTCCGACAACGCTGGGTTGGAGCAGGAATTTCAGCCGTTGCGTTTCACGCAGCGGATGTCGTGAACGGATACATTGCAAAACGCACAGGGAGAGGGCGTGCTGCATCAACGGTAAAGATGCTGGTGCATCGCACAGCAGCTCCAACGCCAATGCAGCAGAAGTGGTTTTTGAAACGCAAGTTTGAATTTGAAAATTATTGATTTGACTTTCGAAGAGTGATGTGTGACATTTGGGGTTGTGACTGTGAAACGGTAACGGTCGCGTTGCCTTTAAACGAGGCTCCTTTCTTTTCTCTGCGATCGTTGCACCTGAGATTCTCAGGTGCGACGAAGCTGAGCCACTGGCTACCGCAATTATGCATTGCACCCAAGTGTGGGAGCTCTGTGTCGAACGAAGATCTGCTGCTCTTCTGCCGCACTTGTGGATTATCACCATCGCGAAAGTCTTTCTACAAGCGGAAAGTGTGATCCTCAAAGCCAGCATGTTCGCGCGGGAACCTTCAAACACAATGGTGAATGGCACACCACTTCTTCCAGATTCGGACAATGAAACTGCAGTGCAGCCGTGCAGTGCAATACCTTGCCACCGTTTGTTGTCTGTATGCATGCGAAGCTTGGCTTCGGAGAAACGGGTCAACGGCTAGGATTGCTACCTCAGAATAGCTGTCCACTTGTGCAGTGCTGTCTACATTGCTAATTGGACAACTATTTGCACCCCTCGTTTCGTTACTTGAGTGCATTTCAATCACTCCTTTGCAGTCTTCACGCATTGCGCCTGTTATCCAACAATGTAGAAAGAGAAACATCATAAGAGCTCCCTCCGATTAAACATAAGAACGCCGACGATGGGAATCATCAAGTATAAGCCACAAACCACAAGCGCTTGGAGTAGCAGCAGCAGTGACGAAATGGCCGCATGTAGTGTCGGCATTCTTGCGGAGAGAACAGTTCTTCGATAACAGCTCCTACCACGCTTTCGAAATTAGTAACGTGCGATCGTAGATATACATACATACGTGAACCACAACCAACCCAACCAGCAAGCACAATTCTCATAAAGGCCACTTATCACTCCTCACGCACTCAATCACTTCTACAAATTAGTTTAATGGCATATCACGCACAAGATACGATGCCGGTTGCACGGTGCCTCGCGCACGTTCCATATCAACAGCAGTACTATCCGACCACCAGCCTCCTATTTCCTTCACATCTACCCCGTTGCCACACGTTACTAGACAACCCTTTCCTATTCTAACTCCAACAAATATTCTCACAGACTCCAAGCAAGTTTTCCCGAATGCTAAGGGTCGGCAAAACCACACGTATCGGTGTCTATGTACCTGCACAGATGAATCATTGCGACATTCCGTGCTGCTCCGTTCTGCTTAACGACACCGTGAATCCTCTTTCGAAAAACGGAGCGTTTCCATGAACCTGTGTAAACGAAAAGAAAAGAAAAACAGGTCGTTCCCTATCACAGGAAACCCATAGTTAGCAAGTCGAAAAGAAGAAGCCCGAGTGTATAAGATCAGCGCAGCCGCGCATATCAGCTCCACTATATAGCACACGGAGATGAAACTGAGCACGTCAAATACTATGTGTCTGTAACAAGTCTACTTCATTTCAAAAGACAAGAGCTCAGCCGATACGAGTGTTTTCTGGCCTTGAATCCACGTATGAAACAGTGAGTGCCCCGCCACCACAAAAGAAAACTTGCAGAACAAAACGCATGCGCGGGTAGATATGTTACAAATGATTCACACTTTCTGTTCTTCTGTGTACACATCTTGCTCCACAACTTCAATATCCGAGCTCATGCGCATAACTTCTTCTATTCTCTGTTTCGGAAGAAGCTCCTTGCTTTCATCAGCAATGTTAACCGGATGGTCATCCGGCTGAGAACAAGAAATGTATATCAAGCAATACGCCGACGCTCTACCACTTCCACCCGCAGAAAACGCATACATTTCTTCATCAGTAAGAAATGAAACCATAGAGTCACTCAGTTTCATCCAGTTCCTCGTAGGCTCACTGCTGTTCCAATCCCGTATAAACACCCAGTAGTGTCCACTTTCCGGAGCACCATCATGCACCAGCACGGCATGAAGCTTGTATTTCAGCTTACTCAGTCCACGATATGCATTCGACTCCGGCTCCACCGCTTTGAGCTCGCGCTCATATCCGTCACATTTATGCCGGTCATGGTCCAAAATTTTCCCAAGGGTGCCGAGAGAAGCCTCTATACTTTCCCGCGAAAGCCCTTCCACTTTGTAAAGTGATGAGCTCGGGTCGAGGGCTTCTCTCAAGCGCTTTTGCACCCTACTTGCCGCCGAAAAGTATCCATCCTCATACGGATGTTTGACAGCGCGTGGTTCCTGAGTCGCACTGCTGCCTTCCTGAGCATCCTGGGTGTCTTCCAAAGGGAACCGTTGATAATGTTCGAGAAGGGTATTGAGACGTTCTTTCTCTGCCTTGATGGCCCGAACCCGGTGGCGAGCCAAGGTAGCCTCTTTGCGATTCTCTTCCATATAGCGATCGAATGCGATCTCGAGCGGAAAATCGTAGCGATCATGTACTTTATCCGCTTGCAGAGTGCTTCTGTTGTACTGAACGCGCTGAAGGTAAATCACGACAACTGGCGGAAGCGCGGTAAACCATACGGACTTCGTGGCAGCAGCTCTACGAGATTTTTTCGTAGGGGCTTGCAACTCTGAGTCCGTTGTAGAGCATATCATTTCTTTGTTCGACTGATCCATGTTCATTTCGTTGTTGTCTTCTACGTTCGTTTGATTGTTACTCATTCCTTTGTTGTTTTCCTCGTTCCACTGATCGTTGCCCATTTCTTTGTTGTCTGCAACGTTCCACTGCTCAAGGTACAGAGTATGTGCCCTGTTCTGCTCCGCGGACACAGTGTCATCATCACTCGGTTCGATCCGCGTGAGCGTGTAGTCCTCCAAGCCACCGTGAAGATCGCGCTCCTTCTGAGAAGTAGCACTGACGATGATAGCAGTAGTTTCCCCAGAAGTGATTACAGGTTCGTCCGGCTCAGTGTTGATTCCAGATGCAACAGGCATGGAGCGATGAATCTCCTGTCGGAAGCGAATGGTAAAAAGATCCTTGACAAGCGACGCGGGAGACTTGGAGTCGGAACGCTGCGGAGAGCTATCATCCATAGCGTCCTGGTCAATGCTAAGAGATTGAGAAGTATCTTGGTTAAGTCCTTTTTCAACCATATCAAGAAAAAGTTCGTTAAACTCTGAAGCGTCTTGTTGAGCGCCAATCACAATAGGCTCGCCATCCGAGTCGCGCATCGCCCTCGTCACCTGGGTAGGATCAACGCAGTTGCGATTTCCCAAAGCCATAGAGGCAAAAAGTCGTTGCAGTTCAACAACAAAAGTAAGCGCGTTTCGTTTCATGGCTTGTTCACAATTTTGTGGCATATCTGTAAACGATCTAACATGCTCCTCTTCAGACAGTTGTACAGACGGTACGTCGTTGCTATCCCTAGGATCCGGAAGGATTTCAGAAGTGGTTTCGCTCTTCTTCTCTGCCACGGTATAAATCTTGAAAGAATCAGCGACTTGTTGTTCTTGTTGTTGTTGTTCTATGGGGGCGCGGTATTTCATAATGGCGCGTCGGAATGCCGGAAGATAGTAGTACACCTGAAGTAACGAATTCAAGTAACAAGTATTACCAATATTCCTCAGGCCGACCGGCTGGTGCGGACTGGTACGCAAATCGGTGTTGGCATTGATAAATGCATTGGACTGCCACGAAGCAGTGGGATCAACGTGTTGTTGATTATCCCTAAGGCTGGCTTGAATAGCGCGCATCATATCATGGTCCGGATTACTGGAAGCTACATAAACAGCGTCTTGCTTGGATGCCTGAATGGCGCGAGCAATATCGCGATCATCCTGTTCCTTCCTAGACAACTCAATCGCAAAGCGAAGATCGTCCTCCTGGCTGCGGTTCGGCAACGCTTCCGCAGCAGATGTCGGAGGAGCGTCGGTTGCGCTATCGCCTACACGAGGGAGCGTATCGCGAGCATCGGTCATTGCGCCGAACTGAGGCTGTGGATAGGTTTGCGAAGCAAGATTGGAAAGCTCGGTAGATGCAATGGGCGGGAAGCGCTCCACGTGATTAGTATCCAAGGATTCACCAAGGGTAGGCCACACCTGGGTGTTATCAAACGGCGGCGGAGCCGCAGGAGACGAAACTGAACGGTCCGCCACAAGTTCAACCGCGTCGGCCACATTGGTAGCACCAGAGCGCGCAGCGCGCATAACCTGATCATCGTCGAAGCCCATAGAGCGCATCTTGTTCTGCCAACTGCCGTCAAACTCGTCCGCGCCCATGACGCGCACAAATGGGCACAGACCAGGCGAAAGGAAAAGCGCGAGTGCAACGGACAAGGAATGAGAGCGCTCTGGTCGTCAGAGGAGGGAAGCGCAGAAAGCTTGGGCAGCGACGTGGGCAGACATGGATGCAGACGGAGATGGACGCCGTGGCGCGCGGCGACGAGCAGCGCGAGCGAAGAAGAAGGGGGGCGTAAAGCAACGGGCGCTCCCGCACAGGAGGCCGAATCGCGGGCGCCCAAGCCATGCGACCAACTTGCGGTAGACGGCGCAGAGTTGTTGCGTTTGGCGCTGTGTGCCGCCACTGCGCGCCCGCGGCTACTGGGCGGCTACCGCGCGGTAGCCGCGCCCGTCGCGCCTCAGCCACGTGCGCAGTTCCACTGCGCTGCGCTGCCGCGGCGTGGGCGACACGTCACGCGCCCGCCTCATCGCCGACGCGCCCCCCCGCGCCCGCCGCCCCGCGGCGATCCGCCGCCTCGCCACGCGCCTTTCGCGCGTCGTCCTTACCGGACGCCCTCCCCTTCCACCGCCGTCATCCACCACGAGCACCCCCACACGTCACATCGCCTCAGAACTAGTACCGTCCTCCTCCGTCCGTCTCCATCCCACTGCATCCATCCTCGTCGTCATGGCTAGTCAGTCCTCCAAACCCTCTCCGAAGCACTCCGCCAACAAGAATATCCTACAAAACATCTTGTTTGGTGGCGTTGCAGGCGTCATTGGCCAAAGTTCCGTTTACCCCTTGTACACCATCAAGACCCATCTCCAACGATACCCCGCACACTACAACAACTTCGTCCAGGCCGGCGCAAAAATCTACCGTCAAACCGGCCTACGATCCTTGTACCGCGGCTTGGGACCCGCATTAATAGGAGTATTCCCCGAAAAGGCCATCAAGCTATCCGTCAATGACTACCTTACCGCCGTGCTATCGCGCCCAGACGGCTCCATATCAGTGCCTATGGCAATGCTCGCCGGGGGCGGCGCAGGCTTATCGCAAGTCGTGGCCACCAATCCGATGGAAGTCCTCATGATCAACATGCACACTTCCAATCGATCTATGGCGCAACTCGTATCTCAACTCGGCATTTCCGGCCTTTACAAAGGTGCCTCCGCCACCTTGTTAAGGGACATTCCGTTTAGCATGCTGTTTTTCTCCATGAACACCTTCATGCGCGCTTATTTCACTGATTCTAACGGTAATCTACCAATGTCCAAGGTCTTCATCGCAGGCATTCTCAGTGGATCCACCGCCGCAGCTGCATCTACCCCTGCAGATGTCATCAAAACCCATCTGCAATACACCTCACATTCGTCTACCTCGCCGTCGAAATCAAACCCGAAACTTGCGTCAGCTTCACACTCACTTCATTCTCAACCTCCATCATCAACTTCTGTACCCTCTCGTCCTCTCTCCTCATCCGCCGCCCCACCGCAGTACCAAGGCATCGCCCACTGCGCGAAGAGTATCTGGGCCTCCCGAGGGATTTCCGGATTTTTCTCAGGAGTCGGTCCGAGAGTTCTCACCATTTCGCCCCTCTTCGGAGTCACACTCTTCTTCTACGATATCCAGCGCCGCCTTAAGGAATCGGGCAAACTCTGATTCCGGTCCGTGTACCATTACCATCATGTAATAAGTGTGTCACTTCTTCTGACTATTACATATCGTGTAAAACTTCATTACTTACGGTAACTTTCACTACTTCTTCACTGTTTGGACGTCCTGTCACGCGTTGCCATGTCATCGTAAATAAGTCGCCCACTTTGCAAGTGTACTATCACTTCCGTACCACTTCTTACTCGTCAGCATCGAATGATCACAATCATCGCAGAGAACCAGTGTACCATTCTCCGCGCAGGCTGCATCAACAGGAGTGACACCATCTCCATCCACATCTCCCTTCCCACACACAGCTGCATAGCTATAATACGCAATCAGTTCCGATACAGATCCACCCTTTCCGAATCCCTTTCCAACCGTTCCCGTTCCCGCTACGCAAACCAAATCCGACACAAGTTGGGAAACGTCACACCGCTCTTCAACGTATCGAAGTAACCCCCTTGTCTGGTCGATTGTCCCTTCAGGCGGGCCGCGGTTCGGAGTACCCAAAGTTAAAAGAGTCGATACCTGTAATCCCTCAGGAGCACGCTCAGCGATATATGCGCGACCCAGCCAACCTCCAGCACTATGACCAATCACATTGATCGCACCCCCGTCGTTCTGTTCCAGCAGTTCTGAAACAGCGCGGTCCACGCGCTTAAAATACCAGTCTAGCACTAGTTCAGGCGTTAAGGTGGCGTTCCAGTAGTTCTTTTTGAGAAACCCCTTCGCGTTTTGCCCCCATTGCCACCGCCGTATTGGCACCGTTGATACTGCTTTGTGCCCCCTATCTATCAGCTTTTGGCACAGTTCTTCATAGTCTGCAGAGGCGTTTCCTAGTCCGGGGAGGATTAGGACAGGGGCGTATGAGGCTTTTGTTTCTTCGGGTTCTGAATCTGTGCGAAGTGGCGCGGTTGCAGTCATTCTCTCACTGACTCGAGTGCGTGGTTGATATCGTTTTCGCGACAGACTGCTAGTGTGGAAATGTGGCGTGACCCGCAACTGAACGGCAAAGCTCGTCGTAAAAGCCATACCGCCATGCATGTTCAGGATATTTGTTGCTGTTTTTCTTCTGTTATGTAGTTTCGGCATCCAAACAATGGCCGGTGAACCGATTGTTATCAACACGTTCCTGCAACTGCGATCGGTTTACGTGGTGCCTGCCCTTGCACATCAGTGGAGAAGTGAAGTCCGTGAATTTCGTTACGAACCCTTACCAAAAGATACGAGGTCAGGTCGAGAAGAATCTGCAGCCACACACGAGTTTGTATCCTGCACTTTTTTTTTATTGTGGCTATTCGAAGACACTGTCGTCGTCATGAGACCTTAACTGCCAAGTATCGGACGCAGATAATGACACTGCGTGCTGCTCAATTTTTGACCATCTCCTGCAGCACTCCCTGACAATATGGTTTGGGGACGCAGAGCATTCTACTCAGAGTTGGTCTACTTTGGTGACGCGATTGCGCGTCAATTTCGCTCTCGCTACAAGGGTTAATGGGCTAACTGACGAGAGGGAAGAATGGTACATCTCGTAAAGACGGATCAGCTTGTGCCCACGCAGGGTAAGCTTTCAAAGTAGCTCTCCACAGTGATGAGATGATGGCGTCAATATCATCCCAAGACGCATATGTTCGCAATCATTGAGGATGCTCTTTCGTATTGTGGGCTGCTTCGAAATCCTACTATGAAGACAACCCAGCAGTGAAAATGCACAGGAGAAGGCATGCTCTAAAACGTCCCACTTACGAGTAACGTGAATACCGACAAACAGCCGTCGCGGAAAACATCTACCTAACTTGAGAATGAGTAGAGTCCACCCGAAGTGCATTGCGTTCAGAACTTTTGTTTTGCAGGAGTTCTCGAGCCTCCACTGCTTGCGTTAGCGTCCAGGTTTGCCACGCTAGCTGCTTGGCAAGCCATTGAGTCTGTCGGGAGTTGCTGATGGCCTTTCAAGGGCTCTATACTCATCGCATGGACGTTCTGTCGCGTCGAGGCGCTCTCCGCTGAATAACATGTGCACTACTCGATGCAGGCAAAGAAAAGGACATAGTTGCTTCCACGATTGCATTTGTGGCGTGAGCCTTCTCCAGGGAAGATTAGAGCATTGAAATGAGTTGTAATGCGCGGCACGAGAGGTGAAGTTGAGGACGCAATGATGGAATGATAGTACGCTGAATGTCGTTGAGAGTGGTTAAATGTTAATCTGAAGAAAGCTTGTGCGAGAGCAAAAGGTCACATGATAGTCATGTGACTGTGATGATCATGACGAATTCTGTTGGTGTGAGTGTGCGTGTGGTAGAAGGATAGCGTAGCACCAGAGAGGGTTAGCTACGTATGTACATCATGTATAAGGGTGCTGCAAAACGCTGCATGCAATTGATTGCTGAACAGTTATCGTTTATAGAAGCGCGCTGAAGTTGCAGTACATCATGCATACACGCAACTTGCCACGCGCACAAAGGTAAGCGCCGAACACGCCGCGCGGAGCAGGACAGGAAGGCGCACAGGGAACGCCACACGAATATCGGTGGGACGACAGTGCGGGTTCGCTACAGTGTAGCGCTTTCGTAATGAGGTGATGGAAGGGCACATGCGACAGTTTTTGAGGAGGATGAAAAGGTTGTTTGCCGATAACAATGGTTGATTAGAGTTATGTTGTCGACGGTGTCTCAACCGCATGTCATACAGGTCGAAGCGGCACTGCTGGGAAGACTGTCCATTCCGGCTGTCGGGAGGGATGGCGATGCATGTTACAGAAAGCAAGAACAAGAAAGCGAGTTAGAACGGGTCGGTAGACAGACATGAGGCATGAGGCAAGCTTTGCATTGTACGAAAGTAAGAACGTACCCACATGACCACCGCCAGGACCTCCACCACCACGGCCACCGCCGCCGCTTCCACCGCCTCCCCCTCCGCCACCGCCGCCGCCGCCTCCGCCACCGCCGCCTCCGTAGAACCTGGAGGAGCGGGGTGCAGGGCGACGAACGCCGGAAGCGGCGGCGGACGGAACAAAGATAGACTTTATGAAGACGGTGATGGCGGTCCACAGATGGAGCAGGAAGGAGAAACCAGGGATGAGACAGAACGGCCAGGGTCCTCGACTAGCCGTGTGCACCACACGTCCATTGCGAATGTGAACCATGTCGAACAAGAAGCGCAGCCGCGAAGGTGGCGACTCCAACTCCGCCCCTCCGCACGGCGGAAAAGAAGCGCGCCGCTCGCAACACGCAACCAGGTGCCTGACAGCAATGCACGGCCGTCTCCGGCTCGAAAGCGACCAGAAAAAAATGTCAAAACTGCAACAGTCGCGCAGATTCGCATCTGGCAGCACCGGTGCACGGCCGCGCCGCCCGGTGCCGTTTGTTGGAAGGTGAGGCCACGCGCTCGGCAACCATCGGTTTTTCACCGCTGCGCCTCCTCAACGTCTCTGTCCACACCCCTCCGTCCGCGCTTGCGCCCCCGTCTCCCGCCACGCCGCCTTCTTCCCCAACAAAAACCCCCTCCAACCGCTCCTTATCTTCCAAATTCCCTCACATCTCCGTTAACCTCCTCCTCTCCACCCCGCCTTCCACCTCCTTCACCTTCGCCTTCACACCTTGCGCTGTCCGTCTTCACCTCCCGTCTCCCCCTGTTTCTCCCGCGCCGCTTCATTACCCCCCGCCTGTATACAAATACATCCGCAATGGCTATTACAATAATCGTCAAGAACACTGGCGGAACCCGTTTCGAAATGGAGGTAGCTGACTTTTCAGAAACCGTTGGCCAGTTCAAGACCCGACTGGCCTCCGTCAGTGGCATTCCCGCCAACTCACAGCGTCTCATCTTCCGCGGCCACATTCTAAAAGACTCACACACCTTTGAGCAAATTCGCGCCAAGCACGGCTTGGAATCTGGTCACAGCATGCACGTAGTGCCTTCTCCCTCCGCGCGAACCACCCCTTCATCCGCCCCAACCGCCCGCACCACTCCTGCAACCACGTCAGCGAACCCCACTCCACAACCGAATGGAAACCCCGCTCCAAATCCCCCCGCTAATAACATGGACCCGTTCGGTACGGGCGCGTTCGGAATGCCCGGAATGCCCGGAATGCCCGGAATGGGCGATATGAGACAGATGCTTCGTAATCCTCAACAGATGGAAGCTCTTCTCAACTCACCTATCATGGATGGAATCATGAATAACCCGGAGATTGCTCGTAATATGATGATGAATACCCCCCAGATGCGAGAGCTTATGGAACGCAATCCTGAGATTGCACATATCTTCAACGACCCTTCCACCTTTCGACAAATGGTCCAAATGGCTCGCAACCCCGCCCTCATGAATGAGATGATGCGCAATACCGACCGTCAAATGGCCAATATTGAGATGATGCCCGGTGGTTTCGATACCTTGCGCCGAATGCATGAGAACATCCAAGCACCGCTTATGGACGCGGCCCAGGATCACTTTACAAACAATGCCACTAGTAATGAAGCTGGAAATGGAACTGATGATAATCCGTTTTCATCTCTCTTCCAGAACACCCCGTCGAATGCCCCCATGCCCAATCCCTGGGCCCCGAATGGTGGCATGCCCGCTCAGAACCCGTCCACGAATGGATGGGGCGGTGCTGGTGCAGACGCTGCGGGAGCCAATCTGTTTGCCTCTTTGTTTTCTGGCGCGCCTGATACTAATGGCTCGTCCAATGCTGCGACTGCTGGAGGTGGCGCTAACCCGGTTCCGCCGTTTAACATGGCTGCTGGTATGAACTCAGAACACATGCTACGGTTACTGGAAAATCCGGCCATGTTGCAGTTCATGCAAAGCATCTTGAGTGACCCGCAAATGTTTCAAACGATGGTTGCTGGCAACCCTCAACTGCAGGCGCTTCAGCAGAGTAACCCTGAAATGGCGCGCATGTTGCAGAACCCGGAACTTGTCAGAGCTTTCCTGAACCCGGACGTTATGAGAGCTGTCCGTCAAATGCACGATGCTATGAATCCGAATGGAGCAAATGCTGGGTCACTTTTCGGACTTAACCCAACCGCTCCTGACGCGGGCACAACTGGAACGCGTGCTACTAGTAACGCCACCGCTGCGAACGCGGGCACTGGCACCAGCCGCACGCCGTCGCAGCAAGCAGCCAGCGGGCAACAAAGTGGTGAGAATGGTGCGAATCGCACAGGCGCTGGCGCTCAGCACCCGTTTGCGGCTCTGATGAATGCGCTCAATGCGGGCGGTATGGGCGGCGGCGCGCAACAAGGCACGCAGACTGGTGCCAATGCAGCAGGGGCTGCGCAGAACCCTTTTGCAGCTATGATGAACGCGCTTAATGCTGGCGGAATGGGTGGGGCTGCGACAACGAACTCAACGCAAGAAATGACGCAAGAGCAACTGGAAGAAATGTACAGCACTCAACTTGAACAGTTGCGAGATATGGGATTCCTTGACAAGACCATGTGCTTGCAAGCGCTGCAGCAATCGCAAGGCAATGTATCGGCGGCTATTGAAAACCTGCTCAGCAGGTTTGGAGGGTAGAAATACGCCTTTTTCGTTCGTGTCGAAAGGAAAAAGCGGTGTACAAAATACGGATTCGCGCAGCATTATTGTGAAAGGTTTGTTACTGTACCCTTGGGTGCACCTTCCTCCCTTGTGCTTTTTTTTGTTCTGAGAGCAAGTTTTTGTTTTGTTTTCTGCAAAGTTGCACCTGTTTTTTTGTTTGTGTGTGTGTATGTGTGTGTCTTGTTCCTGAAACCATAAGCTTAGTACTAACCTAATTTCCTAACCTGGGTAGAGTTGCGTGTGAGCTAGAAAGCATTTTGTTACCGACGAAGAGAAAGCCAACAAGTCTGTGAGCGGGCACGAGGAGTAAAACAGGAGTTTGGCCCTCGACTGTACCCACACTAGTATATATATAACACGTTTGGACTTGAGAGGTTCGTTTTTTGCTCGTTCTTAGTTGTTATTCATCAAAGTTGTGAAACCTAATACATTAACGCCAAATCCCGCACACCCTTTACACCTACGGGTACTGGGATTGATGCCTCTTGTAGGGATGAGATTGAGCCGAGTTAGTGTTTCCTGGGTACGACGGAGTTGCATAATGTGACACGCCCTGCGAATACGGATTGGACGTTGACGGGTAGAACCCTTGATGAGAGCCCATTCCGGACTGATATTGTTTCCTAAGATCGCCCGCTTCTGAGCGACGTGCGGCGCTGAAATCGCTTATCTCTTGCAGCAGCTTGGCCAACAAGTCCTGCTCCTTGGCGTAGAAACTTGCGCCGTGCTCAAGGTGATCGGAAATCTCCTTGAACTTCACGGCGGCCGCTTGAACGCGATACACTTCCTTCATGCGCTCCTCGACTTGCATGCGTACCTTGTCCGCTTGTGGTCGTTGCTGCAATCTGCATATCATGTCGGTCAGAGCATCACATACGTGCAACATATCTGCGCGCAGCGTACGGGCATCATCTTTCAGGAACCCGTATTCATCCTGTATCACCTCCTGCACGCGATCGACGTTGAGTTCCTCTTCAGGAATTGCCAGCAGTATCTTGTGAGGCTCCTCGAGAGCTTTTTTCGTCTCAATGGCCTCAACCACATCATCCTTTCGCGAGAGCAGAACCTTGCTCGTGCCATGTTGAGCTTTCATTTTAGTGGCAATGGATTCCACGCGTGCAGAAAGATTGGCACTTTCAGTGGCATACACCGATGTGTCCGGCGCATCAAGCCCCTTCATCTGAATCTGTTCAACGTCCGCAATCGACTGTCCATGCTTCTCAATCAACTTATTCACAATGGCGTCTGCGTTGGCAGCCTGTCTCAAATCGGCTTGCATCTTGGCCAACTTGGTACGATAAGCATGAGTTAGTTCTGCGCTACTCGCCCTCTGCACGGCAGGATACGAAGCGCGAAGTCGGCGATCTTCCTCATCTTCCGCGGCAAGCAACGATTCAATCTTCTGAACCTGTGTTCTGACATCACTCGCCATGTTCATGACTTGCACTTGCAACTCTCGAATGGTTCGCATTCCACCTTTGTTCTGCGTATTCTTCACAAGATCAATGGCGGTCTGGTCCGATTTCCGAGATTCGTCAGACACGGAACTGGTGTGCTGGGCCAAGGTGAGCACATCCGCACGAGACGTCTCAATAGCGTCTTCACTCCGTTTCATCAAATGTCTCAAATCGGCCGACGAGGTATTGAGCGCGGCCACAACGCTCGCAAGTTGATGCGCAACCATATCGGAATACATGGAAATAAAGCCAGAGCGTTCTCCAGACACGGGTTCAAGAAAGTCTGCAAAAGCACGTAAACGCTGATCAACTGTTTGTTGCGCAATTATAGTATCCACATCAGCCGGTTTAACAGACTGACGACCCTGAATAGCAGTGATACTAGCAGCCGGACTCTGAAAGTAAATCTTTCTATTCTCCTCTTCCGCGTTCTCCTCACGTTCGACAATGTCCTTGTACAAATTGTCAGCCTGTGCCAAAAGTTCCTCGCGAAACTTCACAATGGAGGCGAGAGAATCGACGTCGAGCGCTTTGACCTGCTCCAATGCCAGTGCGGAGAGGTGTTTCGCATGGGCAATTTGTGTCAGCTGTTTGGACATCTCGTAGGCGCGAGCATGCGCCTCTGCCTGACACGAGTGTGCAACAGCGTCATAATAAGTGGCGAGAACTCTTGACGGTGTTCCCACATAGGTGTTGACACAAGAGTTAACCAAGTCAGCATCCCGACATGATTCATGCGCAATGGAAAAAAAATCGCGCGCGCCGATAGCAAAGCGCGCCAGCATTGACGGCGGCGTACCGACCTCATACGCGATGGAATAGAACACCTGTTGCGCATTTCCCAACATGATCATTTCAAGAGCGTTCAACGCGGCGGGATACAAATCAGGGGTGACGTTTCGAACGCCGCCCGGAACGGGTAAAGAAGCGGCCATTCTGAAGTAGCCCGCGGAGGTTTGAAAATGTCTGGCGGCGGTTTTCAACGCGGAAGGGTCAGTTCGCCGCAATCGATAAGCACCCTGTGCCAGAAAAGCCTCGCACACGGCTAGATTGAATGCGACGGCGACTTTGTCAATGTTGACGTCATTGGTGACGCATTGTGAGTTGGCGTCAAATGCATTGACCCAAAGAAACTGCACGGGCAGTTTTGCGGGCAGCTTGTGCTCGAGGAGGTAGTCGAGGGCGCGGAGATAAGTGAGTAATTGTTGGCGATTGACGTCTGTGTTGGGGGGTTCTGTGACGGGTGCTCTGAGTTGCTGGATGGCGGCGCTCGCGGGGAGAAGTTGGGAGGCTGTTTGTTTGCCCCTTGTGGCGAGTATTGATTTGTAGATGGCGTTGTTGATGTCGACTTTGGTGGCGAGCTTTGCGCCCGGCAGCAGGAACGTCATTTGTGGAGCGTTCTGCGAGAGCGGTTTGAAAGGGACGGCGATGAAGAGCAGCGGTTGGTGTTGCTGGAAGAGAATTGGGGGGCTGCGGACTTGTGCTGGGATGGGGGAGGTGGTA
Source organism: Gracilariopsis chorda (assembly GCA_003194525.1). Lineage (NCBI taxonomy): Eukaryota > Rhodophyta > Florideophyceae > Gracilariales > Gracilariaceae > Gracilariopsis > Gracilariopsis chorda. The sequence continues at coordinate 65,046 of NBIV01000251.1, forward strand.
TAACAAGCGCGGCGCTCCGAAACTCGGGAGGCGTGGAGTCGGCACTGGACGTCCAGCAAGGTTGGTCGCCCTCCAAAGCGCCGTAAAATTGTTACACAAATCTCCATGTCAACTGCTTCCGCTCGCAGCCAATCAACAAGGCGCGCGCCATCTCGCTTTGGAGCAACGGCGTCTCAAGTTCACAGCTCAGCAAAAAGCCGCTCCCACTGTGATACTTTTCGTCGTCTCGTCGAGTGAAGTTGAACAACGCTTTGCGCATCTCCGCGCAGGCTGTCAGTCCCTCTCCAGCAATGATATCCGTCCCGCCTCGAGAAGCGCCGCGATCGTAGCGCCGTTTTATTGGCGCTCTGTGAAGCGCCTCTGGTCTTGTTGACGGCGTCCGAACGCTCCTCGCTGTGCTCTTGAGCACTGACAGCCCCCTGCTTGCCAACTACGGGATTCGATCAACGAAATACGAGTTGCCCATGCTCTATTCGAAATCGACACCTGGTTGGGTTCTGGCTCTCCCGATCTTTTGTCTTGAAGAGCGGGCTGTTGTACGTACTGATGTGCTGTCGCTCTCAGCGACGTCCTCTGCACCATACTTCACAGTAGCATGATCACATGCTTTGCCATCACTGAAAACCGTTCATATGAACCGCTTGTCTTCTCGAGCCTTACGCAACGCCATCGGCGCTCATCTGTGGCCTCTGGGTGGTCACTCTGATCGCAGATTTACACAGTTCAAATCCAGCTTCAGCTGCGACTCTCTTCGAATCACTTATCCCTTCCGTCGCAAGCATGCGTTTGTTTCAACTTTTAGAGCATTCAAGTCGGACACTCAGAAGCTAAGCATCACATACCTCACCCTTTGCTTGTCCCATTTCGTACTGCATCTCGGCGCGTTAAGACTTTAGTGCAATCTAATCTACATCAAACTTACCGCCTTCCAATCACTTGCTTACTATCAATACTAGCATCAGCATTCTAGATCCCCGGCAACGCATATCCATGTCATCAACTTGTCCATTTTTGTACGTCTATTCTACGAGCTCTTCCAAATCTCCATGCTAGATATGCTCAACCGTTAACACTTGTAATTCGGAGCACAAACAACTGTTGTTTCCGTCACTTACCTGCCAAAGTATAATAGGATATGCGTTGTGCTCAAGTTGCTGGGTAACTTTTTAGGGGTTGTCGAGGCCATATACGGCTATAACGGCTGTCAGGACATAAGGCATCAGATGCTTAACCCTTATCCCACGGATGCCCCTGTGTCCCTATAACCCTATAACCCTATAACCCTCCTTTTGGCTTCGGTTATGAAACCGACATGGGCAGGTTCCAAAGGAGGCCCCTTCAAGCTTCACAACCTTACCCCCTTCCCTTCATTTGCAGTTTTATTTCAAAAACCAATGAACACAACAAAACTGTGAAAGCTCACTACAAATATCGCTGGACACGCTCGCATCACTGTGTGGGCCGGGCACAGTTGTAGCCCAGCCGTCACAAAAAAGAAGACTAAGATATTCTTGAAATAATATACTATCTGTACCTTTGTACCAACGGATTCAACAGGTTCAGCACGCTTGGCCCTAATTTCGTCTACAGCAAATTTATCGTCGTCGGCGGCGACGACCAAACCGTTGTGCTCCGTCACCTCACGAACGAGAGATGGTCCAAGTGAAGCTCTTCTACATCCGAGGCAGAGATGCGCTAGAGCAGATCCAATGGCTGATCTATTCGTTTTCCACTGACGAAAGACCAGCGCGACTCGACAGGCGGAACGTATATGTATATGCACTAAAGTTTTTTTGCATCCTTCTGGGGTTTCATTGCAGTATGAAGTACCGACTGTTTATTTACCGGAACCAGTTAGCTGTCTTATGCTCTAAAATCTCACGAATTCCCTACGTGCGTTATCGTTCGTTAAACCACCGATCATCGTCATGATGTGAACAAGGGTAGTATACTGAATGGATTTCTACAGCCAAGTCTTGTTTTAGAGTTGGCAACACCCTACCATGGATATCTTGAGTAGCAATTATGGCACATCAGCCATTAACAGACACTTCCCTGCACAGATGCATTATGTCACTCGCCTTGCAGACAGCATTTGTTTTCTTATTCCAAATACTTCTGCGTCTTTCGATTCGACTATCTCACCTGCGTGGATTAACATGAATCGCATAGTTACAATTATCAGCACTTCTTGCTCGCCTTTCACTCCGCTACTTTTGCGTCCTCATGTACTTCCGCATTCAAGAACTAACAGGCGTATCTACCTTCATCACGATCATTTCAAGTGAAATAATGCCCATCTTGTGATTTCATACATGTATTGGTTGCGATACCTAGGTTTTGCTCCTCTCCTTTTAGCCCCATATGTTTCTGACAAGCCCCTGTTTGATGTTCAGACTTTATCCTCTCTTCTTTTACCAGCTGACAGAGATGAGCTTGGTGGCGATGAATGAACATGTAGTACTCTCGCCTTCAACCTTCATCAACCGGCGGGTACTGGTTTGCATCTGCCGCTATGGACTTCTTCTTTGCTTACCCAGACGCCTATTCTAGCTTGGTGGCTTTCATACATTCACTCCCTCTGTATTATTCTCTCTCAGTGTTATTTGTGATCTCCTTGAATATACCCTTCGAAATTCACGTCCTTCATCACCCACTGCTACGTTTTCAGCTTCCTTTTATCGATTTATATCGCCCGGGTTATCGATATTCCTTTGTTGTGAACGTTTATACTCCGTACTCTTGAGAACAACTATCCTTGCATTTGGGAACCTGGATCTTGTTCTCCGCTTTCAGCTTTTCTGTATGCCGACAACCTATGTGAACCATTTAACAACCCTCATGAGTCGTTCTACAGCATGTATTGGTTGGATGATGGATTACAGAACTCAGAACTTCCTATTTATTTTTTGCATTACTACCGTCGTATTGGTAGAAAATCAGCAGTCTTTACATGACCATAAACAAGTGAACGAATTACTATATGGACGAAATGAAATTCATGCGCATCACTATAGTATTGCTTTACAAATCTTCTTCAAAACAATGCCGTTATACGCCAGGATACTTTCGAACTGGGATAGAGAACATCTTCGACGCATTTCGGGGAAGACACGTGATGTTGAAGACAAAAGAAAGAAGTCGGAAACCGTTCTCTATGCTTCGAAGACATAGATTGAGAGTTCTGGAGAAACATCGAGGTCGAGAAAAGGGCAAGACTAAGTGCGGGTGAACAAACGAGTCAACTGCGAGAGCATCGCGAACTAGTACCAAACTGACAAGAGCATCAATTTTGAGAAGGAACGACCGCTTACGTAGCAGCAATTGTTGCTGCAATTCGTTGGCGGAGTTGGAACACGTCGAACGCGCAAGAAAGAGAACTCATGGACCCTTCAGAGTCATCGTGATGATCACGAATCTAGACAAAAAGATTTTGGCAAGGGACTCCGAATGGCCACATCGCCGTCGTACATTGCTCGCACCAGAAGAAGCGTCATGTGACAAACTCTCATATCAACAACGAAGAGGTGTCGTAAACGCTTTCGAAAAAGGTGGAGGTTGCTGAGCGAAATGAACCAATCTTCTGGGCATGATTTATTTCACGTACTCTTGCAGTGGCCATTTTCCTTACAGACAACTATCACTTTTCGCTCCTTTACATCGACAGAGTCCAAGATCCGGGAAATAGTTCTTTCCCACAGCGTCTGTTAGTTTTCGGTGCCCGCAGTAGCACTGGCGTAGCTGCCCTTTTGCACATTCCGGCACAAGTGTCCAGAGGTAAGGCATAGAGTTGAAAATACCGTTGATCATTTTGTCATGAGGTGTAGAAATCGCTCCAAGTCCAGGCGAGACACGTTCCCGTCTGCACGAGAAAGACAAGGAGTTGGAGTATCGGAAGTAGTGAAGAAATGGCCGGAAAGGTTGTTGAAATTCTTGTGGAGAGAGGGATTCATCAAAAAGAGTACCTACCACGCCGTCATAATTAGTGGCCTGCGCCCGTAAAAGTACATACATACATACAAGTGTCCGTCGACCGTTTGTTTCATGTGTTCCGCGATCATTCGTTCATCAATAGAAATATTGCACGCAGCATTCTACTAGGAACGCTTGTTGTTATTTATATGCATTTACTGCAGCGACATGAATCTGAATCGAGCGTCCCGTAAGAAAGTTGTGATGATTTTGTTCTTATCAAATCACATCAAGAGAGGTATTATTGAACGAAAACATGCTCTGTTCCCCGGTAACAGGTATACTACACCATTTTAACTTTCACTTTCAATTCGTCTCTGTTCTTTGACAATCATAGGTCGGCTCCACTTTCAGCCCCGACGTTGGAAAATTCATTCGGTTGGTAAATTCTTGACTTTGTCCTATACTCCTACCTTTCGTATTTCTGACTGAAGCCGTGACGGCATTGCCCTGCTAGGTATCGCTACACGACTTTCAGATTAGGGCTTCTGCGTGCAGCACCTGAGAACCTCAGTCAAACGTTTTGGTAATACATTGGAAGGTGCTCTCGAATGTTCATTCCAACCAGCGTGCAACTTGTACTCCCTCATACAAATTAGGAAGGGTTCGCTTTTTAAATACGTATGGCTTAGTGACTTTCCGAGTTTCGCGATATGCTACTTTTTGTTTTCTTTCGACGAGATATGGTGACGATTCCACTGGTAAGCTGTTTATTGCTGGCGCAGAAACCCCATTCTGATCATAGACGGATGCATTCAGCTAGCTAGTCTCCATTTTGGAAAAAAGTTTCGGCCTATAGCTTCGCTTCAGTTTGACGTACATTGAAAAGAGTGCTAGCACGACATGGCAGGCGTCGTACCAGTAAACTGCAGTTGGGTGGAATTGTATGCTTTTCCCAATAGGGACCCTGACTAGGCTACTAGGTCGACAAGGTTTGACATACGAGTATAACGCAGCTCAAAATGGCTGAAAGAGTACGGCTATCGAGACTCTTCGGAGACAACATTTACACAGACATCGGGCATAGTTTAAGGCCTTCCACGTCGTCGTGGAAACTTATCTTACAGGTCTTTATGCACTGTCGTAGACATTGGTGAGACGACACACATTTCCCTTTCTTGAAGAGTAGCACAGTGCAGAGTGCAAAAAATTCTAGACGCGCATGCCACGCAAGCTGCAGAATCCAGTGGAATGAGATGCATATTCCGGACCCAAGCTCTTCTGCTAGTGTAGGTACAGAGGGTAAGAAAGAAAAATGATGCCCAAGGAGGGTGGTACAGGCGTACTTTGATTGCAGAGCATTGAAAACACGGCACGCCCCTGAGATGCCATTGACGCATTTAACATGTCGAATGCATAATTCTCATGGGACGTAGGTCGATATCCTGGAACGGATGAATTAAATCATATCTATCCTACGTCAACTGACACTCTCGTGTAAGGTTGCATTATCTCCCGACTCTCTCAACGTGTAGCCGACAATCCTGCCTCAGCACCATTATAAAAGCCGCCGTTCGCAGCCCAAGATGTCCGCTCCCCCTCTTCCTCCCAGAGGAAAGCTGCATCCCTCTTTGGTGTATGTACGCAGGTTTGCTGTGCACCTAGTGGTAAGTTGCAATCAGTGTCCAGCTCCATCGCCAGCTATGTTATCACTTTCTTATCCTTCGTTCATCATTCTAACTATTGTGATTTTCTGTGCTTTGCGACGGTTCCAATTGCGTTCTGGGCTTTTGTTTTGGGTTGCACGCGGTAGTGGAGATGTCGTACGTGTGTTTGAGGACTCCACGCACAGCGGTTTTACACTGTCACTGGGGAGTAAGCGGCGATCGTCCATCTCCAGGTGGCAGGGCCGCCTCGGGCGCATAGGGACTGACGGGATTACTGACAGAATTCTGCAGAGGGTATTGATCAATACTGAAGGGATTTCACGTCAGTGCCCAGAGGCAGTTACGAGGTTGGTGTGAGCATCCCCGGAGAGGCGGACACACCTGGCTCTGCCACGGCAATCTATAGGTTGCCGGATGCGACACAAATAACTGTCATCAGGAGGTATATTAGTGGGACGGGGTAGAGGTGGAGATTGTTCCAGCTGCATTCCTCCCGCGCTCACTCATTCTGTTCTGTATTGTTGTTAAAGAAAGTAAAGTAAGCCCAGACTCATTCGTAAAATTGAAGCTCCAGAATTCTTAGACATAGAAATTAGATCGCTGAGAAGCATTCATGCCTAACCGAGCGTTTATTCTGAATTTCTATGCCAACAGAAGGTAGAACAGCAATTTTGGATTTCTTGTGCCTATTTCGTCGGAAACTCTAGAAGTAGGTTTCGAGGATTAGTTATGAATAAGCCAAGACTCACTCAGATAGTCTGAAAGCCTTCGAAGAGTGAGAAAAAACACTTACTTCTATCCTGTGACGAGGAACTGGTCTTCGAATTTAGTTGGACTCGCTCAGTCCTGTTTTCAACCGAAATGCTACACTACTCTCTTGCTCAGGCTTCGGAATATAAAAACGCATGTAAGACCCACTGTTGTAGTGAACCTATGGTTTACAACAAGAAACCATAGACATGGGATACGTCTCGTCCGAGACGTTTGCCTCCCGCATCCGCTGAGGAGGTTAGAATGACCAGTTCAAAGCGAGTAGCGCGTGGCGGACACGCTATGGGCCGTATCCAAAACGTTGGTCACACATGCTGTATCAATCACTACGAGACTTTGAATGGCTCTGCAGTACAATCATTGTGATCCAGGCACATTTGCTGAGTGCTTCATCCAGATCCTAGGAACTCCAAAGCGACTTGCAATTATCATTAACTTCCCTGACTTCTTGATATTTTTCTCGATTATTATCGAGGTCTGTAGAACTCATCAGCCCTCCCCAACATGTGAATACACTCCAATTCGAGCCTGCAGTGGCCTAATCTAGCAAAATGGAGTTCGATTCAGTTCACTTCCATAAAGTAAATTTGTCCTCTTGAAAATGGTTCGAAAGACAACTCAGAGAATCGTAGATCAACCACATTTTTGATTATTATCAGCCGTCTTCAAAGTAAATCAAATCTTTGCTCAGTGGATGCTGACACAAATGCAATTTCTAATTCGAAGCATGTCTGGAAAGTACTTTCACGCAAAGGCATCTGATTCCAATCCAATTCCGGCTGTGTCCCCAATTCAAAACTCATCGGTATAAATACTGGCCTGCTTTGAAAGCAACGTACCCATTCTTTTGCGCTCCTCAAAATATACTCCACAAACCATGCTGAGAAACCGTCAACCTTCTACCTCCCTAGGAAGTAACAGGGCTTGTTCGAGGAACCAATCTCGGTACGTGAGACTTGTTCCTTTGTTTATGTTTAAAAAGTTGCTGACATTTCTTTCTTCCGCTTCCAGCTCTTATTCTAGTGCTGTCGTCGGAGCTTGTGAGCCTCAGGCGACCCCCCTCTCTCCATAGATACGAAAGGGCTGTCGGAAAAGAAGGGATTTCTATGGGTACCGACAGCAAGCCCATCGGCAGCAGGAGAGAGGGATCCCGTCAACTTGTGAATCGATTTTCGTAGTTTCGAGTTGATCAACGGGACGTTGCTGCCGATTGGGCTGGGAATCTTTCATCTTAGCGAGCCATCTTCGGTTTAAGCCGAGTTGGTTCTCATTCTGCAATTTATAGGCGCAGCTGTATATTGTGAATATGGATTTCTTGTTGTACACTACCCCATTGTTCATAATGCACATACAATTATTCTACTCACGCTCCGCAGACTGTTTTTTTGCTTATTGGTCATTTACATATACAAAAACTCTGAGCTTAATCTCATTTATTAGTTACAATGCTTGGAAACTGTCTCTATGTTTACGGGTTGAACTTGTCGCGTTTGCTATTTTTGATTTTGTTCTACCTTTTACCCTTGGAGACCTCATCAGACTTCTTCTTGTCTTGGAAACCTAACTCAAAAATGAATTTTATGGTACTATTTCTGTGTCCGTTTTGTTCCTATGCGCTTCAGTGCCATTTGATTTAGCTCTTGGCCTTTTAAAATATTCTGTGTCTTGACTTTTTAAATCTAAACTCATAATTACGGATTGCTTTGACCTCCTGCCCAACGGTTCTGTACGCCGGACATCATTCATGGCCTCCATTGCTGATACTGTTGTAACTTGGTTTAATACCAACTTGTTTTCACAATACTTCTATATTGACTGCAAGAATTGTTTCAGTGATTTAAAGAACGTAAATTTGTTCATTTATTTTATACGAATGTATTTGGAAATATATAGAGAACAACTGCTGAGTAGACTTTGTTCTTGGTCTTCGCTGTTGTTGTTTCTAAAAGAAGTGGTTTTTTGCCTTAAGCGTGGATTGTGCCCAAAGACGGCCAGAACTTGTCGTAGATCATTTTTTGTTCTTCAAGTGACAACGGTAACTACCAGTTTCGGCAACATTCAGTACCAAAATGTAGTGTCGGACTCTAAATTTAATACTTCTGGCTCATATCACTCAACAAACAGTAAAGAAAGCTCCCCCCAAATTCTTTCGAGATAAAATTGTCCTTCTTTGAAAAGAAAAATTTTGTCACACTTTTGAATGCTCTTTTGAGCCTTCACGGTGTTTTATGTGCAGCCAGCAAGAAGAGCTGGTTGGCGTTCTGAAAGTCCCGGGTGTTGCAAACGCTCGGAGAATGTACTTATTGCAAGGATTCCGATCTAAATTGTTGTAGAGCTTTAAACAAAGTCATTATTCTGAGTTCTGTGCGGCATAGATCGTCTGACATGTCGGCACATAAGATGCGTCATAAATAAATCTCATCCGCCGACATGTCAGCAGACCTACGAACGTTCCTGGTTTTTTTATAGATATTGGACTAATTGATGGCCTACATCGACAAATTAATTTGCTGTATAAGAAATTTGCTGTTAGCGACTTCAATGACTCTCCGCTTGTCTTCAAAAAGCGTTATGGATGTCGGTATTACTTGATGTAAATCCTTAAGAAGAATAAATACCCAGACTATTTTGTTTTTTTATTGTAATGAAAGCTTTTTTCGCTTTATATGTAAATGCGCCACTGCATTCTGTTTTGCGATAGTCCTATGTATTGTAGCGCCTTTGATTTGGAGTAGAATGCCTGAGTACAACTTTTAATCTCCTGCATTCCCTTCATCTGGATTAGAGTAGGAGATCCGATTGATGTATGATTTGAATTTGTAGATTATTTCTAGGTCCGGACTGTGAAATATATATCTGATTTGGTATTTGTGAACAAGGGCAAACCTTTGGTACCTGGTCCAATTGTTTTGGTAGAGTTTTTTAAACGCCGAGGTTACGGTTTCAGGATCGTTCACCACCGCTGATGGACATCATGGACGATAAAGGTAAGCTGCTCACCATTTCTGGTAACAAGGATCCACAATAAGTCCATTGTTTGGCATTATCTCAATTTGCTGTGTGCAAAAAAGCCATCTGCACCATATACCTTGAGTCAAAAATTTTGCTATTGGTTTATCCATTCATTTGATCCCACGACTGATCTGTGGAAATGTTAAGCGGATTCTTGATACCAATGGTCTGACAGCCGTTAAGAAGATCCCTGCAAAGAAAAGTTTCCTCTCCGGCAGCGTAAAAATTTCCAAACGAAAACCTTGTTCTAAAGAAGCTTCAAGGCGTTTATTAGATCTCCATTTTTGTTGATTTTTAAACCAAAATATTTGTTTCGTCCGTTTAAAACGGTGGTTACAAGATTTAACCGTTATCGCTCCTGTCAAAGAAATATCAACTTCCATGTCCAAATATCGCGGTTCTCGTGAAACCCGAGAACCTTTTACTGGTTTTTATCACTAACCCTAACTCCACTTTTCAGTGATTTGTTAATATTCAAATCACTGATTCTGTTTTACCAAATCCCGTGGCAAACGCCCTCATGAATGTTTTAGCGCCTGACGTTCTCCAGGTATTTTAGCGAAAGAAAAGGGAAAACCAGAATGTTGTCTCACATTCGGTCGAAGAACTCCAACACCCACTGAAGAAAACCAAAAGAGCTTGAGAAGAGACAAAGGCTCCAGAAAAGGTTGCAGCTTCAAACATTAAAACTTCCTCTTAATGAGCTATACGCACTAAATTGATTGCGTATGAAGAGGTCACATTGTTAAAAAGTAGGGTACATGTCCCATGATTGTGCATACGTGCTGGGAGGTTAACTTTGAGAGAAAAGAATCACTGGGTGCTCCATTTACTCGCTCCATGATATCTTGTCCATAATCCAGTACTGCTACAAGGCAGGAAACGTGGCCCGGGAAGAAAAATAATCTCAAATAGAGATATTATTATACACCGGCGTTATAGAACCGCTCAGAACAGTTCAGACTCTGCCGCTTGTTTTATCTTTCACGTTTCATACACTATGGCATTTTTTATCAATTGCAGCAAGCTTAATGCTGTCACCGTCAAGGAATTCTACCTTCTCCCGCAGATGGATGAATTTGTCTGTAGCGGATGGAACTCATCCACTTCGGAACAGAGATATGGTTCCTACAATGCATAGGGATAGCAACCCCGTTTAGCGAGCGTCTAGACTGGGCTGTTCCCCAGTTTGGAGCTGCTCTAGTGCTCTAAAAGCGTTCATCACAGCTTTCTAACAAAATCTGAGACATCACAATCCGGATAATTTTACCCTCCTCTATTTGCTAACAACCGACCAGGGCACAGTGATGATTGCGAATCGTTGCAGAATTTGGTGCGTGTATGACTCAACTGGACATAGTTGTTTGCCATAACCTCATAGCTCCAGTTATTCTTGGTTGTTACTTTTGTCATCGCATTGTCGAATTAATTTGCCTCTTTGCATAAATTGCGGAAATAAAAGACGTTCCTACTTAACTTATTGTTTGTAAACCACTGAAGCGTGCTACTCAGAAACGTATACCAGTATAGCCTGCTCAAGAACTTTTAGAACGCGGGTGTAGTGCAAAACCCGAGGAAGTGCAACGCCCTCAGGGAGGGATTCGTGGTACTTGATCGTTTTCCCGATATTATCGGTTGTGTAGTGTGTATATGAACTACGCCCCATTATGGTGGATATGGACACGTGGGACACGGTTTTGGGTCAATTGGCGGTTGGCCAAAGTAGTGGATGTTGCCACGAAATGTGGAGTATTTTAGTTAGTATTATTTATTATTTTCACACCCATTTCTGGGAAGCTAGTACTTAGTGCGACGGCGCACTGCCGTCGAACCAGTAAAACTTCCCCAACAAGGGACCCCAACCTGGGAAATTGGCTCTAGTTGTTGCCGCTTGCGCGCGTGCTCTACTCCTCCTTGGAGGGAAACGCCGTGAGCCACGGGACATCTAACCCCCTTGCACGTCTAAAGAGGCCCATCCTTGGGAGTATAATTGTTCCAATCACATTGGTGTTTTGCCCTGTATAGGGAGTCCTGTCCACCGGCATTTCCGTATTTGTTCGTCGCTCTCGCGACTCACCCTCGCCCACTCTTCCTCCTTTCCCTTCACTCTTCTCCTTTCCCCCTTTCAGGGTAGTACATCCCGCTACCCGCGGCTCTCCTGTGTGCACCCGCTCACACATCCCCACTTACGTGGAAACATACCTCTACTGAGGATCACACCCCGCTCACACGGATACCGATTCTTCGCCTTCACCTCCCTGCGCAAGTCGCGACAGGTGTCCCTGGTCTTACAGACCGGCTTCGCCGTGACACCTCTGGGAGAGCTCTACCCAACTGGGTTCACCTCGTGAGAGGAAGATCCCGAACGTGTTTCGGTGTTTTTCCCCTTTGGGGCATTGCACCACAAAGTGGTCTCCCGACCTAGAATGGGTTTTTGTTTTCCCTCTTACGAGGTTTGTTTTCATTCACCGGAAGTTCCGTGATCGTTTCCCGTCGTAACGGTATTTTCTCATGTCGAGAAATCGCTCCGATGCGGAGCCAGTGGTTACGCGTAGTCGCTCCCGCGACAACGCGGACACTTCTGAGGTTCGGTTCGTACCCCGTATCCCTATACGGACAAGTTCCAGCCGTACTGGCGCCGCTTCATCGCGGAATGATACCCCCGACCGCGAACCCCGGAACCTCCTTTTGCCCTCGTTATCACCCCCGCAGGGGAATGCAGCATCGATTCGGGCTGTTGCCGCAGTGCCCCAGGCACCACGGCCTGCTCCCGCTGTCGTGGCTTCAAGCCCCCGTGGAACGGGCGATAACAACCCCCAGGGGACTTCCCTGGAATCCAAGGTCCGCGCTCTGTGGACCGCTTATGACACCCTTGTAGGGGAACTAAAATCCTTCCAAGAGGTGGTCTTGGCAACCCCCGTAAAGGAGGTCGCCGAGGAACTCCGTATTTTACGGTCTGACGTCAACTCCGTGTTGGAGAGTTTGGGACAACCCGCCACCTTCATCGAAGGAGTTGAAGCCCGATTTGATCGGATTGGTGCCCGCCTGGAGACGCTGGAGCAGTTCGTCCTCATGGACAAACCATCCCCGGATGATCCGGTAAACGAGGCATCGCACAACGACCAGCTTGCTGGGAAGAAGAAACGCCGTCATTGATGGAAACACCACCGAAAATATTCGGACTCCGATTCTTCGACATCGTCGGACTCATCCCGAAACCATTCGGTTAGCTCGAGCTCCTCGGACTCCGACTCGGAGGACGAGAAGCGAGGCTACTCCTCCCGCTCGAAGTGGTCATCGGCCACTGAAGGTGTGGTCCGAACCTGCCAGAAGGGGAGAAGACACCCCGGTCTTCGGGAATTGAAACCGACAAACCCGGATTACCGGAAGCTTTTATCATACCGGTACTACCGGCTCGAAGACTCGTCACTTGGACGTACGCCCCGTGGTACGGGAAAGGTGCGAGAATGCATTAAGCGAATGCAGCTCTCGCTCCGCAACCAGTATTTTACTGGAGAGGACCCAGTCCTAGTACTGGATTTCCTATCCCGCTTTGTAGCGGAGGCCGATATCCTCGGTATGAATGAGGGACAAGCCTATTTGGCTTTACTGTATTTCTTATGAGGAGTGGCGGAGGACCAATACAACTCGGTCAGGGGATCTTCTCGTGCCTCCGAGGGAGGAGTTACTTGCTGGCCGGAGGCTGTGCAGTATCTACTGCGCTCCTACGCCACAAACACCGCTATTCAGCAGGCTATCCTCGCCTTGCGAGATACACGCCAGCGTGCTGGAGAGACCGAGACCGATTACTCGGTGCGCCTTAACAAGGCTTTCCACAGATGTGGTAACGTATACCCCGCTGGGGAGCGCAGTACCATGTTCATCGATGGTCTTGACCCGGCAATCCGGAGTTTAGTTACCCGTTATCGGGAGGACAAGCGGAGGATCACCTATCTCGAGCTGGTCCAACACGCCCGAGCGGAAGGGGATGCACTTCGTGCAAGAACTCCGAACAATCGGTCTAAATCCGCCAAGGCGTTGTTGCTGGAAAGCGAAGCTTCCTCACTCCCGCTCACCGCGGATGGGAACCCTGGACAGGGAATTGATACCGTGCATTTAGTGCAGGAGGATGGTGTGTCGATACCCACCAGTGATTTACCGTCAACGACGGAGATGACCCGTGATACGGGAACGGAAGACCCCGTTTTGTACGGTGTTAACAGTGGGGTTCAACCCCAACGACTCCCGTTTTCACACGGTCAATCCCGTTATCAACGGCCTGGGTGGACTGACACCCGCCCTGCGGTTCGCTTCTCCGATACTCGGAATAATAATCCGCGTGTCGCGGTATTGGCTCTGATTTGCCACCTGTGCTATGCCCATGGCCATACCTCACCTCAGTGTATTTGTTCACTGAAGGATATGGCCAAGGTGGTGGCAAATTATGAGGCCCTCACTCCAGAAGAGAAACGTTCCGTCCCGACGGCTTCCTACCTCCGTGCTAAAACGGACTTTTCCCATGCCCTACCACAGACCCCGCGTGCGCGGCAAGCTTCATACACCCCGAATCGGGAGATCACGCAACCATCCGTTGCAACCCCCGCTTATGCGGATAGAAACCCCCATCAACGGGATGAAGCACTCGTTGTCGAGGAAACCAACCCACCGCCGAAGGCGGAAAACTAACTGAGGGAGTTTCCCCTTTGGGAGAGGCGTCCTCAAGAACGAGGCTGTTGGCACCCGAGGCGTCCTCGCCTCGCTCCCCGATGAAAGTCCTCTCGAGGAAAGACACCGCTGACGCGGACTCTGCGCACCTCGGTGTGTTGCGTCGCCCGTGGATACGTAGTAAAAATCCCCGGATTCCCGGTAGAGTCTTGGTCTTGGCCAAGCGCAACTATAAGTTCTATGCCGACCTTGGCCTTGACCCCCAGTTTATGGTGAGGTTTCTCACCGTCCTGGATACAGGTGCAGGCCCCAACTTTGTTGTGGAATCATTGTTACCCCCGCCTGTGCGGTCTCGTATCCGCTCTGACGCGGTCCCCGACATTTCGGATGCGAACAACAATCCGTTACAAACGATGGGCACAGTGGACCTCGTCGTGAGACTTGGTACCTCTGTGGTGAAGTTGGACTTCATCGTTTGCCGTTCAATGGCAGCACCAGTCATACTGGGATGTGATTACTGCGACAGATTTGTCGACGCAATCAGGCCCCGCCTCAGGCGTGTAGAACTTGACGACGGATCGTCGGTTCCGATTGTTCGCCGCCCGCTAAAGCGGTCCTCTCGGAAACAATTTCCGCTCCCTGCTGCGCAGGAACCACCGCCCGCGTCCCGCGAGTCCACCAAGCTCCGCGTCGCTGCCTCGGTTTCCATACCGGCTGAGTCCCAAGTCTGGGTGCAGGTAAATTCCCGTCAACACGGTCTTCGGGTTATACAACCCCTCACCTCGTTGTACGAGAAATCCCAGCTGGCGCTGGGTAGTGGAATTGTCTCCATTTCCCCGGATGTTCCTTTCCGGATATTGGTTGCCAACCTTGGCAAACACCCCCAGTATCTAATAAAACACCAAGTAATTGGGAGTGTAACCCCCCATCCTATGGGAATGCTGCCAACGAAGATGACAGCCGCCGATGTACTCGGAGTTACCACCTCTTCTGAGGAGTTCGCCCCGCTGTCCGAAGACGTCAAGTCTAGGGAGGGGGAGGAAACCGCTACTTCAGCGTCGAACATACCGAGTAACTCGGAATTGAGAACCACACCTTTTCTACAGGACAATGCTCGATCGAGCAACGACCGGATTGATCCGGAAAAGGCACTTGAAGCGCTGGACTTCAGCCACGTGCCAGAGTCGCACCGCGACAAACTTCGTACCATGTTACGGGAATTCACCACAATGTGGGATGGCTTGCTTGGCGAGATTAACGCAACGGAACACTGGATCGATTTAATCCCCGGTGCGCGATCGGTTGCACAACCCCCTTACATGGCAGGTCCTAAAGCTCGGGAAGAGGAGCAGTCCCAAGTGGACAAGATGCTCCGCGCAGGTGTGATTGAGCCCGCTCAATCACCCTGGGCATCCCCAGTTGTACTGGCTTTGAAGGCCGACGAAACCTGGAGGTTCTGTGTCGACTACCGCCGGCTCAATGCCGTGACTGTTAGGGACATGTACCCTATCCCTCGTATGGACGAGTGTATTGACTCCCTTGGAGACGCCACCGTGTTCACGGCCCTCGATGCCAATTGGGGATACTGGCAAGTACCTGTCAGACAGGAGGATCGCGACAAAACCGCATTCACCTGCAACGCAGGAACGTACCGCTTCAAGCGGATGCCATTTGGGTTAACCAACGCCCCTGCCACCTTTCAGCGTGCAGTAGATATTCTACTCAACCGCTTTAAGTGGCGGAGTTGTCTGGTGTACCTTGATGATATTATCATCTTCTCCAAGTCGTTGGACGACCATCTCACTCACGTCCGAGACGTGCTGACCGTACTCCACGATGCGGGAATTACCCTCCAGTTGAGGAAATGCGAGTTTTTCACAGATACTGTGAAGTATCTGGGTCACATTATCCGTCCTGGACGGTTAGCGATCGAGAAAGCTCGAGTCAAATCCCTCGTTGAGGCAAGAGAGCCCCGTACTCAAACGGAACTGCGCTCCTTTTTGGGGCTGGTCAACGTCTATCGACGGTTTATCCCGAACTTTTCGGATACCGCGGCGCCCCTGAACGCGTTGTTGTGAAAGGGGAACCCCCCAAAACTGGGAACTTTTACGCCAGAGCAATCGGAAGCCTTCAACTCCTTGAAGGAGGCTGTCACATCAGCACCAATCCTACATCTCCCAAAACTTGGGTTGCCATACTCCGTAGATACGGACTCGAGCGACTACCAAGTCGGGTGTGCTCTTTTTCAAACCATCCCCGAGGGGGAACGACACCCAATTGGTTATTGGTCGCGCTCGCTTAATTTTCATGAGCGGAATTACTCCGTATGGGAGAAAGACTGCCTCGCCGTCGTATGGGCGATGACCACTCTGCGTCCCTACCTTATGGGAGTTCACTTCACCGTGTACACGGATCATTCCTCATTGAGGTGGTTAATGAATATCTCCGACCCGTCGGGACGCCTCATGCGCTGGAGACTCCGCCTCGCGGAATATGACTCTCAAGTCATTTATAAAAAGGGCGCGCAGAACACCCAGGCCGACGCTTTGTCGCGGTTACCCACAAGTGGCGAAGCACTCCCAACGGAGGATGATGAAGTCCCATGTTTCATGGCCATAGACCCGGATGATCCGGAATGTGCCGTCGAGGCTGGGCCAGAAAACTGGGACGAAGCTGCTGATTTTGACGAACTACTCGCATCGCGAGATGAATCTGAGAACCCGTTACCGGGAAACTTTGTACCGGTATCACCGGAAGAAATGATCCGAGAACAATTCGGCGACCCATTCTGTACGAGGATTTGTGCCCGTCTTAACGGTGGTGAAGATCTCCCTTTCGGGGTAAACGACAAAGGCTACCTCGTAAGGAAGGTCGAAGCCCGCCCACAGATTGTGGTACCTCATTCCCTGCAGTCGCGGGTGTTACATCTATCACACTACGCCCCCATTGGAGGTCACCCAGGTGGGAGGAAACTCTACCTAACCCAGCGAAGGGATTTCTATTGGCCCGCCATGGCGGTGGATTGCTACGCAACCGTGCGGTTTTGTAGCGAATGCGCGAAGAATCGCGTCAAGCTCCGCAAAAATGCGAAGAAGATGAAACTATTCCCCGCAAGGGCGCCGCTCGAGTTTATCGCGATCGATATTCCCGGACCATTACTCACCACGAAACGTGGAAACAAGTTTCTACTTGTCGTTACCGACTGCTTTTCCAAGCTGGTACGGACTGTCCCTCTTCGGAGGATAACCGCTCTCACGGTGGCCCAGGCTCTGTTGACGCACTGGATTTTTGTCTACGGTCCCCCTGTGGAGGTGCTCTCCGATAACGGGAAACAGTTCGTGAGCAAGTTCTTCCAGGATGTTTGTCGCATCTTGGATGTCAAGAACTTGTTCACGACTACCTACCACCCCCAGTGTAATGGGCAAGTTGAACTGTTTAACCGGACGTTACTCGCGGCGTTACGTTCCTACGTCGCAGACCACCCAAAGAACTGGTACATGTACGCTGATGCGGTAACCTACGCGTACAATACGCAAGTAAACCGGATTACCGGAGTTTCGCCTTTCAAGTTGGTTCTATCTAGAACACCCCCACCTGTGGCGCTGGAACCCTAAGCTACCTTGGACGATTTCCCATCAGTGGGTATCTACCGGCAGCAATGGAAGCAATGGCTTTCCAAGCTGGTCCCCGCTGCGCGGGAGTCTATGGCAAGGGCCCAAGCCGCTTACAAGCGGGATTTTGACGCTCACTTGCGAGGAAAGACGCCCCCGATTCGGACAAATAACTACGTCTTCATCAGGAAGGAGTACTACAACCCGGAACAGGAGAAGCGTCACAAACTCTCGCCTGTGGCGGACGGACCCTTCAAGGCCATCTCTGTTAATGCCGACACTGTCGTTGTAGAGATAGGTGGAGCACACGAGCAGATCTCCGGCGATCGTGTCGTACTCGCCCCCCTCCCTCCTCAGAGGTAATCCTGGATTCAGAACATCCCGTTTCTACGGACTCTGCAACACCGGAATCCTCCGGGAGTACTAGGCCTACGGTACTACCACACCCCAGCCGGGGACTCTCAGACCTACCGACCCTGTCGGACTCACCGGCTCAGCCGGGTAATTCGGGCCTCTCAGCGCCCGCCCCCCTGGCGCGAATTTACACCCGCCAGGCGGGGAATGTTATCCCTTATCCCACCGCTCCGTCTAAGAAGGGGGAGGAGAACACTCGTTTTTGAGGAACGATATCGCCGTCGCAACGGGAAGTTGAAACGCAGCTACGGCACACCCCTGTCAGGGAGGGATCCCCGTTACGGGAGTACAGCGACGATCGCCCTCAACCCCTGAGCAGGGCGATGACTCGAAGCCGCCGTTGGCGGAAGTCCCCGCGGAAGCGGTTCAATCAGGTCGATCAGACCCGCGCCTTGCGGAGAAGAGGCGCCCAGATACACCAGCGCCGCTGGGAAATCCCCACACCCAACCTGGGGAAAAAGGCAGCCAAGCCACAGCCGAAGCTTCAGGCCCTGGCCCGCAAGCGCCGGAAACGCCTCCCGTCGTCCGCGGAATTGAAGCCCCCGTTCCGGGGAATAATTTGCGCCACCTCCCGCAACGCTGTGGGGAAGAACCGAGGAACTCGGAAAAAGCGCACGCCATCGCACGCTCGAAACTGGTCATACCGGACGCTGCTCCTCCGCGTGGAGACAGTGCACCGCACTTAGCGGCCAAGCCCCTGAAAAGGGTGTCATTGGCACCTGTCCGGCACCCCCCAAAGGGGAATTTTGACCAAAATACTGGTGTACCGGAGTTAGCCCCAGGCAACCCGTCAGTAGCCGGGGACACCACGGCATCGCCGGAACGTATGGTGCAGAGCGCTCGTGCGCCTGGCAGGGAGGCGGTTTGCCACCCAATCACCGTGTCGCACGGGACCCCCCAGGGGATTGTGTAAATGCCGATTCCGCAGGAGCAGTCATCTTCCCGCAAACTCGCTGTTCGTGAGCTCAACCGCGAAGGCGGAGCCCAAGTCCCCCGCCGACTGGCGGTTCGCCCGCAATACCGCGAAAGCGGAAATGAACCTGCCTCAATGGGGAATGACTTGCCGGTGAAAACTGTGACACCACACACCCTCCTGAGGGATATCTTTCCGCATGAGCAGCGGCCACTATTACAGCGCATGGCAACGCCGGAGTTATCGCCGAACACCCTGCTAAGGGACATTATACCGCACAGCGGGCAGCCCGCGCAAGGGAGTACAACCACCACCCGGCACGGCCGGCAGGTCTACGAACGAGAGTTCGTAGTAGACCGACTTGTCAGACATACCTGGGACCAGGATGGTATTCTACAATACCGCGTCCGCTGGTACGGGTACGACCCCAGTGGGGATACGTGGGAGCCAATTGAACACCTCCCACGGTCGCAGGACCTGCGATACCACCGTCAAACGGGAACTGCAGCCCCAGCCACGCTGGTTAATGCCCAAGTTGGGTAACGTTGCCGCGCGAGCGGAGAGCGATAGGAAAGGATAACAAGGCAAGGTCCGTCCAAGACGGGGAACTCAACCGAGAAGCACCGTTCTAAATGGGAAAGTTTTTTCAAGGAGCAGCTAGCTCCCCACAATACTACACTACAGTAACTGGCATAGCCAGGGAAAGAAGAACCAGGAAGCTGGACTAGAGGTTTCACTCACCCCCATCGTCCGGGGCGTAACCACCAGCGAGGCGGTAGGGCAACGCGTCCGCCATGGTGGTGACATCCCCCGATACCCCGGCAGCGCTAAGACCGGCACCCCGGAGAAAACGTGCGATGATGTCGTTTTCATTCGCCGTCACCCCGCTGGGGATAGAAGGTCCGGCACTTGCCGTCGAAGGGTCAGCAGCCGGCTCGGCCGGAGATACCCCCTCTGGGAAAGCTTCCGCGATAGCGCCGGTTTCCTCTACGTCCATCTCCCCGGGTTCTTCCGGTTCGTTATCGACCATTGGTTCATCCCCGCCGTATGCGCGGTAGTAGTCGTCAGAATCGACGTACCCCACCGGGTGGTCTTCCGGCACATGCCGGGGCGCATCGCGAAGCTCGCGCTCCTCCTCGGAGGAAATTTCTCGGAACTCCCAGGGGTCGAAGTAGATAAAATCCCCCGCAAAGGCGGTGTTTCTACCGCGTCTCGGACCACCGGTGTTACCGCTGCCGCCATCCAGACGACCGCTTTGCTCCAGCGGGACCTCACTCCAGCTAACGCTGTCGATGTACCCAAGTAATTGGAGGACCTCTTCATTGTTGGCCTGGCCCCCAAGGGGGATGCGAAGATCCAGGTTTCGGATCGCTGCCCGCACACGCGGTGGAAGGAACCAGAGAAGATACTGGTCGTACGCCTCGTTGAGGATATAAGCCTCAGTGCGGGCCGCCCACTCCGTAACCACTACGGACCACAACCCCGACCGGGGATCCTGCATGAGCAGCGAACCGAGGTACGGAAGTACCGGCGGGAGTTCTATGTAGCACCCCCGGCAGGCTTCATGGAAGCGCCACCACTCGGGGAGTGCTACATACCGACCTAGTCGGTGAGGCGGCGCAATACGCTCTATCTCCACGTTCTGATACGGGATGAAATACCCGAATCGGGATCGCCAACACCACTCGTAGCGGATGACGTTTTGGAGAAAGTTGGACCGTTATTGCCGGGGAAAATACCTGAACTCCGCCCGAATGATCGGTCGCTCCCAGGAAAGGGCTTCTTGCCGCGCTGCGGGGAAATTCCTCCAAGCGAGGGTCTCGAGGCGGAACAGATTCTCGCCCTACCCAACCTCCCCGCGAGTGCAGAAGTGGCTAACGTCGAAGCCGAACTCCGGTGGGACCCGTACATTGAAGGGGGCCCGGCTCTGCCGTAGATATGCCATGCGCGTCAACGCGGTGTGCGCCGCAGCGACGGTCTCGCCCGAATTCCTTCGGAGGTGGTGACGTGGAATCGCAATCCGGTGACGCCAATCCCACGATGTGGTGACTGCTCTGGGCAGATCCCCCGGAAGGGTGTCTGAGCCATCCGCATAAGCGGTGACCAATCCCTCATTGAAGACAGCGACCGGGTGGAACCACGGGGCAAGGCGCAGGCGCGACGCGTGGTTCCGACTCATCGGGTTGAGTCCCACCAGGGTGTTGTACGTTGGCCACTTGAATGCCGGAGCGGTTCCGGAGGACCCCACCGAAGGTGGTAGTGCGAAGGGATGGTCGGCTGCAGCAGCCATATTCCCTGGTTGTACGGGATGTCGATCGCCCTGAGGCAGGGGAACTGACCGAAAACCGGTGGTGTATCGCCCGAGAGGCCTTGGAGGATGGCTGTGGTTGTTGATGTTGTTGTTGTTGTTCATTTCTCCCTTTTCGAGGGTGGCTGTTGTTGTTGTTTGTGCGCTCGATGACTCTGGTGCAGAGGGATTTACCAGAGAACCGGAGACAGAGCACGCGCTTTTATCACCCATTTTCGTCTGGGAATCCTCCGCGTCCGCGGTCGTTTTCCCGTCTTAGGGGGGGGATATGAAGTGCAACGCCCTCAGGGAGGGATTCCTGGTACTTGATCGTTTTCCCGATATCATCGGTTGTGTAGTGTGTATATGAACTACGCCCCATTATGGTGGATATGGACACGTGGGACACGGTTTTGGGTCAATTGGTGGTTGGCCAAAGTAGTGGATGTTGCCACGAAATGTGGAGTATTTTAGTTAATATTATTTATTATTTTCACACCCATTTCTGGGAAGCTAGTACTTAGTGCGACGGCGCACTGCCGTCGAACCAGTAAACCTTCCCCAACAAGGGACCCCAACCTGGGGAATTGGCTCTAGTTGTTGCCGCTTGCGCGCGTGCTCTACTCCTCCTTGGAGGGAAACGCCGTAAACCACGGGACATCTAACCCCCTTGCACATCTAAAGAAGCCCATCCTTGGGAGTATAATTGTTCCAATCATATTGGTGTTTCGCCCTGTATAGGGAGTCCTGTCCACCGGCATTGCCGTATCTGTTCGTCGCTCTCTCGACTCACTCCGTCCTTCTTTCCTCCTCTTCGCCCTTCCTTTTCCCCTTTTTAGGGTAGCACCTCCCGCTATCCGCGGCCCTCGTGTGTGCATCCGCTCACACACCCCCACTTACGTGGAAACATACCTCTACTGAGGATCACACCCCGCTCACGTGGATACCGATTCTTCGCCTTCACCTCCCTGCGCGAGTCGCGACAGGTGTCCCTGGTCTTACGAACCGGCTTCGCCGTGACCCCTCTGGGAGGGCTCTACCCAACTGGGTTCACCTCGTGAGAGGAAGATCCCGAACGTCTTTCGGTGTTTTTCCCCTTTGGGGCATTGTACCACACATCGCATTGTCGAATTAATTTTCCTCTTTGCATAAATTGCGGAAACAAAAGACGTTCCTACTTAACTTATTGTTTGTAAACCACTGAAGCGTGCTACTCAGAAACGTATACCAGTATAGCCTGCTCAAGAACTTTTAGAACGCGGGTGTAGTGCAAAACCCGAAGATTGGGTACCACATCAAGGTGTCTGGGGCCTTGCTCCTTGTGGAAGCAGACCCAGTGACATAGCCCTCTGTATACATGTAATACGAGCGTAACTCTGTTATTGTTTCGGATTGAACACAGAGATTTATAACAAAAAGTGAACTGGAGCCAGAAAGACGGTAAACCCAGAAACCCATGTGCCACGCGATGCGGCGGTTCACAACATATCCGGTGAAAAGTGCCTTCCAAGGACGGGGAAAACCCACCCGGCAGGTCGTGCGGAATACGGAAACAGATCTAACGGAGGGTGCCCATGCACTGGATGTAGCAAACGAATTACCCAATACAGGGGCGATACCAGTACAACATGCTAGATAAATTTCACACGACAATTATAAGACAAAGTATCTGTAGGTTTACTGAGCAGTTGAATTGAGCGACCCGAATGCGGTGACCCTCCACGAAGAGTAGTAAATGGCGCAACGTCAAAATCTAGAGCCAGATACCTCAAGTCAAATTGAACGGTTATGAATGACAAAAGTCTCGGGTTAACTTTACTTGGTGCTCGCGACGACGAAGTCGCGCTCACCTAAGTAGTTACACTACCATAATAAACTATAATAATTAAATACAATTATGCAAACCTCTATAGGTTTACAAACGTGGCCAGGCCAGTTTCAGGCACCCTGAGAGGTCAACACAAGTAGCATATACCCCTACAGCATGGTGCTGTCACAGACGCACACACGCGTCCACTCATCTTGCAGTCCATTCTAGATTCCTGCCTTCTTAGGTGACACTTCACACCGTAAACCATCCCATTGGCATCACCTCTTATGGTTCTAAATCATATACGGTAGAGCCGTCACGGTAACCGCGTCGCACTCCCATGAGTAGCATCATCGCAATTTCTACGCATTTCGCGTTGCACCACAGCGGGCGCCGTTTCTATGAAGTCTCGTATTGGTCATTCAGTTTCCATACCACCCAAGTTTCCCGTGTCAGTCATAGTTCTTTCAAAACAGAGTGGATGCCATTTGGTTTGATTCAACCCCTTCTGTCGTGAATTGACCAGTATCAACTTGCATTTGCAAACAAAGTCTTTGTTTCAATCAAATCTGATGCTTTCTTTCAAGGTTCTGGTTGCCAATGTTGGGAAACGCACTCGGTTGTTCGGCAGAAACCAATTTCTAGGTTTGGATCTTCCAAAAACGCTGTTAATCGTGCCAGAAAACATTGCAGTGGCTGCTGGCCTTGTGTAGTGTTAAAACCCAAGATAGAAGAAGGCAAACGAGGGTGGCCGAGGTTTTCCTCTCTTTATAGGGTAGCGCAGCGACAACACCACCTGTGATGAGTACAAGATCAGGTTGTAATTCCAGGACTCACTTCACGACTAACATATAGGTATCACAGTGGCGTAAAAGCGAATGCGACATGCAGAGCGATAGTGATGCTGACGTGTAGTTTCCTCAGACAAAATGTGAGCTACGGGTCACCGATAAGCAGTACAAGAGCCTTTCATATAAAAAACATTAAAACGACCAAAACACACAAGACAAGACAAATGAGAGTCTTTATAAATGTGTTTGTCAGCACCATGAGATGCATGACTGGTATTACACAAGTGTACGACTTTCCGATGGAGGTTATTGTGAAAAATGAATTCCTGATTCAGAGCCGAACTCTTGGTTGGGCGAGAATTATTGATAGGGATTACGCGGGCCCACCTACCTAAACAGGGTGCCGCCTGTCGTCCCTTTACTAGAATAAATATTTAGAAAAAAAAATAAACAACTCAATATAAGAATAAGGGCGACAGTATCCCGAGAAAGGGTTGCCTGCACACGTATATGTGCGTCATCAGTACTCCTACTATCAGTGTCCAATTGTAACGAATTGCAATGGTGCCAAACCCACCCCATTGCGAAATGGCTGCTCATGTACATATGTAGCGTCACCATCCAGTACGGAATATGTAGGAATAGGATATTCCTACAAGTACCGCGAATGGTCTTGCTCTACCTCTTGTAGTAAAAACCCTTAACGAGGGGGACGAGAACTTCGTAAACGTTGAGCGTAATTTTCATCCCGACTTTGAAGGAGAACGAACTACGGAAACCCATGCGCTCCCACATGTTTCATAACTGGCAAATCGTATAGAAAAACTCGAGAAGCTCGACTTCGATCATGTCCCCGACTCTCACCACGAGAAGCTACGGTATATCCTTTGTGATTTCACCCCCATGTAGGAGGCTCCTCTTGGAACAATACTCGTAATGGAGCACCGTATTTATTTGCTACCGAAAACTCGGCCATTTGCACAACATCCCTATCGGGCTGTACCAAAAGCCGGTGAAAAGGAAAACTCTCAATTTGAGAAAACCTTACGCCCTGGCATCATTGAACACGCTCACTCACTCTACCCTTCGCCAGTCGTCTTCGTTCTGAACTTTTATGGATCCTGGAGATTTTGTATCCACTGCCGACGTCTTAACACAGTTAACGTCAAAGATGGTTACCCAATCACTAACCAATCACTAGCATGGACGAGTACATCGACCCACTTTGGAGTGCTACGTTGTTTAACGCTCATGACGCCAATTGGAGTTATTGGCACTTTCCTACCTGAAAGGAGGACCGCGACGAAACCGCGTTTGTTTGTCTGCAAAGACTATATCGTTTCAAATGAATGCTCTCCGGGTTAACCAATTCATTTGCTACGTTTCAAAGTGCCATCGACATTCCATTGGCCAGATTCAAATAGACGGCCTGATTGATGTATCTCGACGATATAATGGTGTTCCCCAACAACTTCGATGATCACATAATACATTTGAGGACGTCACGCTCGTGCTGCCAGATGCAGGGATTACGCTTAAACTCATGAACTGCGAGTCCTATACCGCTTCAGTGAAGTATCTTGGACATATAAACCCCCCATACAGCTCTCGATAGACGATGTAACAGTTAAGTTCTGAAGAACGCGAAATATCCAACTACGTGAACCAAACTCCGATCACTTCGCGGACTTTGTAACGTATATCGTCGGTTTGTTATTTCGCGGAGCTTGCAACACCTTTTAATGCTCTACTGAAGACGGGACAAGCAGTTCAACTGCAAACGTTTGGCCACGCGGAAGTGTATTCCTTCACGCCTCTCATCGACACCGTGAAGTCCCCGCCAATATTGGCGCCACCAATTCTTGGTTTACCCTATGAAGTTGATACTGACCCCAGTAATAAAAAGGTTGGTTGTGAGCTATTTCACGTAATCGCGAACGGTGAACAATACCAAAGCGGGTATTGGTCTCGGAACTTGAACGTGTACAAAGGTAACTACTCGGTTAAGTAAAAAGAGTGGCTCGCCATGGTATGGACGCTTGCCACCCTTAGACTATATCTTACGGGAACCAATTTTAAGATACACACGGATCACTTTTGCCTCCTTTGGCTCAAAGAGATCGCTGAACCATCGGGATGCCTCATGTGTTAGCGCCTCTGACGCTCAGAATTTGGCTTCGAAGTGCTTTAAAAAAATGGAACCCTTAAAGTGCAAGCTGACGCACTATCCCACCTGGGAAGCACTGCAGACGCAGCACCTGTTGATGATCTCGATATAGCGTAGTCTGTGGTAAAGGAATATGAACAGAATACCAAGGATTGCTCAGACGACATTTGTGACGATATTCTCGCTTCTGGGATTTGGGAGCCCCCAAACGAAGGCCCCTTTACGACTATTACTCCGAAAGAGTTGATCAGTGAAAAACAATGCTGTGGAGCAATATTGCTAGACGGGAGATCCTCCCAAGTTGTTCGCGGCCCTGCTCTCTTACGAGGTAGGCTCGGTTACAAGGCCCTCCATATCACATGGTGTTTGGGTGAAAAACCGAGGTGACTTCCGGCTATACCGACGGAGGTGTAATCGAGAATGGGGTTACCAGTGGTTCGGATTAGTGCAAAGGTCTTTTTACGCGGTGCTCAGGCATACTGAGAATCCACAGGGGAAAAAATAAAAGAGAGAAAGGAACCAAGGAAAAAGATACAACCCGGGGGGTCGTGCGCAAAGCCGAAAAAGGCCCAACCGTCAGGGTTTTGCTTACTCAGCACTCACTGCAAAAATCAACACTGAGACGAAAGACCATCTGTTCCCACAATAAGAAAGTAACAAAACGGTAATAACAGTTGATACTGTGGGAACCCACGGGGTAAGACTGATCAGTGGTTCGGATTGACACTGTGTGGGTGATTATAACGAAACCAAACGTGGTGAGACTCTGGAAGGAGTTGGTCACCTTGCGCAGGGGATAAACTCAGAGCCGAATAACTGCTTACCATCACTTGACGGTGAAAAGGCAGGGCCGTCCTTCCTTAAGTACTATTGGATCATACATAAACTAAGAATACTACTGCTGTAGTGTGCCAAACCTGTGGTCCACATTTTGGTGTGACTGAGCATCACGAATGGCAACGCCGCAACACGAAACGCGAATTATGCCAGCCTTAAATAAGGTTCGTACACTTACCACGCGTCCATCTATTCCAGATATCACATAAATCACCCACAACGGGTCCAAAAACACGAAAAAAAATCGTATCGAATATCATCCAAGAGTTCCAAAATACGACTGATGCCTGAGTTGTGTCGTGCAATGCCCGGAAGTGGGAGTGCGTCGAACGACGTTCGGGATCTTTCCTCGTTAGAGGTGAGCCCAGTTGGATAGAGCCCTCCCAGGAGTAGCACGACTATGTTGGGTTGTAAGGATGAGGCCACCCGTCGCGACTGGCGCAGAGAGGTTGAGGCAAGAATCGGGTATCCGCAGGAGCGGTGTATGGGGGAGGTCGTCCTTTAGAGAGGTGAGATTTCCCCGTTAGTGGCAGGCGCGAACACGAGCCGTGGGTAGCGGGAAAGCCACCCTGTAAAGGGAAAAGAAAGGGGGGGAGCTGAGTCACGAGTATCGTGACGAAGACTAACGGCAGTGCCGGTAAATAAACCTTATATACAAGGCGAACACCAAGACAGTTCGAGTAACAATCCGAACCCTCGGGTCCTTTAGATAGGCAAGGGGGTTAGACTTCCCGTATGTGACGGTGCTTCCCTCCCAAGAGGAGTAGAGAACAAGCGAAGGCGGTAAGGACTAGACCCAATTCCCCAGGTTGGGGTCCCTTGTTGGGGAAGTTTTACTGGGTCGACGGCAACTCGCCGGTGCACCAAGTACTAACCATCTCAGAAATGGGTCTAAAAATAATAAATAAAATTAACTAAATTACTCCACTTTGGTGGTTCGTGCCCACTACTGTGGCCAACTGCCAACTGAATCTTCCGTGTCCCACGTTTCCAATGCAATATTAGTGGTCGTAGTTCATGCAATGACTAAATTACCGAAACATTCGGGAAATCAACCAAGTGCCAAGAATCTCTCCCTGAGGCATTGCACTTCATATCCCCCTCCTTAGTCGGGAAAGCAACCGCGTACGCGGGCAAATCCCAGCGGAAAATGGGGGATAAAATTCTAAACCTCTCTGGGTCACCGGGTCAAACCTCTGCCTCAGAGAAACAACCTCCTGCAAAAGCAGCGAACCAGCCTTCCACAAGTGCACGCTCCTCCTCTTCCTGCTCAACTCAATCAGATCACACCCTTCCGAAGGGTAATATGAACAACAACAACCAGCCTCCAAGACTGACTGCAGTGGGGAACTTCATAACCGGTTTCCGGTCGGTATCCTTGCCATAAGGGAGGCGAACTCCAGCACAGCCGGCCAACATTGGCGCAGCGTCCCGGCATGGGTTCCAACTTCCAGCAGCGGTGGCTACTTCTGGACTGATCCCGGTGATGACCTGGCCTTCTTATAACGCCCTTGTAGGGTTAGATCCTATGAATCGGAGTCACGCCTCTCGGCTCCGGCTTGCGCCGTGGTTCCATCCCATCGCTGCCCTCCACAAGGATTTGGCTATGGCCTACGCGGATGGTTCCGGTACTTTGCCCGGGGATCCACCCAGCTTCGTCACCTCGGTGAAATCGGTTATGGCGAACGCCTGGCCAACGTCCAAACCCTTGCGTGGATGAACTTTCCCGCTGCGCCGCAAGAAACCCTGTGTTTGGAACGACCGATAATTCAGGCTGAATTCCGGTACCTTTCCCTTCAGTCTCGGTCCAACTTCCTCCAAGACTTCATTCGTTATGAACGGCACTGGCGATCCAGATTCGGGTACTTTGTCCCATGTCCAAACGTGGAGATTGAGTGGATTGCTCCGCCTCACCGACAGGGTCGGCATGCCGCACTCCCCGAGTGGTGGAGGTTCCATGAGGCTTGTCGGGGTTGCTATGTTGAGCTTCCGCCGCCACTCATGTACCTCGTTTCCTTTTTGATTCAGGATCCCCGGTCGGGGCTTTGGTCAGTAATTGTAACTATGTGGGCTGCCCGCACTGCGGCGTACATCCTCACTGAGGTTTATGATCAGTGTGGGCCTCTATCCACAATCTGGACCTCAGCGCCCCCCTTGGGGGTATTGCCAACAATGAGGAAGTACTCCAATTACTTGGTTTGATAGACAGTATTAACTGGGGCGAGGTCCCGCTGGAACAGAGCGGTCGGCTTGACGGCAGCGGTGGCGGTACTGGTGGTCCGGGTCTTGGTAGAAACATCGCCCTTTCTGGGGATTTCATCTACTTCGATCCCTGGGAGTTCCGGGATATTTCTTCTGAGGAGGCGAAGGAACTCCGCGACGCACCACGGCACGTGCTGGACGACCATCCGATTGAGTACGTCGATTCCTACGATTACTACCGCGCGTATAGTGGGGATGACCCGATGGTCGATAACGAACCCGAAGAGCCGGGGGACATGGAACTAGAGGTTGCCGACATGGTCGTAGACGAATCCCCTGAGGAGGTGCCTCCAGTTTCCAGTCCTCCGACGGCGAGCGCCGGGTCTTCACTCCCCAGCGGAGGTACAGTCACTGAAAGCGATATCAGTGCCCGCTTCCTCCACGGAGCGGGTTTAAGCGCTGCCGAGGTTTTGGGTGACGTCACCGCGATGGCGGATGCCTTGGCTTACCGCCTTGCGGGTGGTCACGCCCCGGACGATGGGGAGGGGTCGAACCTCTAATCCAGTATACTGGTCTCTTTCTATGGCTTAGCCAGTAATGTAGCTTAGCATCACACAGGAGCGCGGGGCTCCTGAGTAAACGTTCCCGTTTAGAACGGCGTTTTCTTTTTAATTCCCGTCCTTGACGGAGTCCATACAAAAGGGGGTGTACTCCTTCTTTTCTACCTTGCCCGGCTTTGCGCCGTTTTTATCCCACTTGGGCGTTGCACAGCGTAGCTAGATTTGCGGTACCCGCGCTGCGGTGATATTGGACCACTTTCGAACGAGGGAAGTGTTCGATGGGTTCAATGGTGTCCCAGCTTGGGTCATATCCGTACCAACGGAGGCAGTATCTAAGAATAACTTCCTGATTCCAGGTGTGCCCGACGATTCGGTCAATCACAAACTCTTGTTTGTATACTTGCTGGCCTTGCAGTGTTATGGTGACCTCGCTTGTCAGGGGTTGCCCGTTGCACGGGATATTTCCCCTCAGGGGTGCGTCCGGATGTAACGTGCCGGCTTCGCTCGGAGGATGCGGAGCAGAGTGCGGAATAACATCCCTCAAGAGGGTGTCTTCGTGGAACGGTTGCCGCGTACCACAGTATGTGGGTCGTACCGCTAGTTTGCGCGGGTCTTCAGTTCCATTTGGACGGTAGTTCGGTCTAACCGCGAGCGTGCGGGCATCTTGCCGCTTTGGTGGGGTTGCGGAGGTCATTTCCTGGTGGGGCTTTCCACGTCACGCGTTGATTGGTGCGGGGCGCCCAATGTCCATGCGTTTAGGTGACTCCCACGACATGTGGTTCTGAACCACGTCCTTGCGTTCCGCCTCCCTTGGCATGGGACTTACACTGTCTGGCTGAGCCGTGCACTGCTGTGTTGACACCCGGTATCCGGCGGTTACTTCCGGTGTTCCGGTGCGTTGCATCAAACTCCCTGATGAGTCGTGGAAAATTGGTGCCATGGACAACCTGTTTAGAGACTTTGCCTCTAATTGAGGTTTGATGTCTTCCTCAAGAAGTGCATCATCCGGGACGACCGGTTTAACCCTGGCGACGACACCGGATGTTTCCGAGACGCTCTGTATGTTACCGCGATTGCGCGAAGACTTCAGCACTTCGATCTCTGAAGTTCGGACAAAATTCTTGTTATGAAATGTTCTCAAGTCCGGAGCTGTAGAGCCAGAGACTTGAGTTGCAAGAGGTGCATTCCTGCCTTCCTCCCTCAAGAGGGTCTCTTCAATTTCCAGCGTTACTGGTTTCCCAACGCGTGCGTTGTCCACTACCAGCGGTTTGGATGGTGCTGAGGAATCCGTTTTGGCGGAGATTCTGTCAACGACGGTTCTGCGACTACACCCTGGTGAGGGGTCTGATTCAGGGGATTGCCCTGGTTCAGGGGTGCAGACTGCGATGTCGGTCCACTCTCCCGTATCAGACGGTGTAACTGCGTCGTTCCGGAACCCTGTGTGGGGGATTGCGAGGATTCATCGACCTTCCGTGTTCCACGTTTCAACCCCCGTTGCAACGGTAATAAATTTCCAGCGTGGCGATAGGGCCCCTTCCCCTCCTTACACGGAGCAAGGGGAGTAGTAGTAGGATATCCCGAATGGTGGGTGTAAATGCGCGCCGAAGGGGCGGTAGTGTGAGGAGTAGAGAAAGGTCCATTTGGACCTGAACGATCCGGACGAGCCGGGGCTTCCGACAAAGTCGGTAAATCTGAGAGGCCCTGGGTAGGGTGTGGTAGAGTAGTCGGTCTATTTAGTCCGGGGGTTTCCGGCGTTGTTGAGTCCGTGCAGACGGGTGTCCCTGTTTCCACGACTACCTCAGACGAGGGAGGAGGTGCAGGTACAACCCGATCGCGAAGAAATCCGCTCGTGTGCCTTCCTCATTTCCACTACGACAGTGTCGGAGTTAACAGAAACCACTTGAAATGGTCCATCCACCACATTCGTAAGCTTTTGACGGCTCTCCCGTTCCGGGTTATAATATTCCTTTCGTATATAGACGTAGCTATCAGCCCCGTATGCGGGGAGTATTACATCGTAAAAGAGCATCGAAATTCTGCTTGTATGCGGCTTGTGCGCATTCCATAGACTTCGGCGCTGCGGGGACCAGTTCAGTAAGCCATTGTTTCCATTCCTGGCGGTCGCGACACACAGATGAGAAATTGTCCAAGGTGGCTTGGGATTCTACCGCCATAGGCGGGAGTGAACGAGATAGAACCAATTCGAACGGTAACATTCCGGTAGTCCGGTGAACTTGCCTATTGTATGCAAATGGTAAAGCATCTGCATACAAGTACCAAGTTTTGGGGTGATCAGCGATGTAGGAATGGAGAGAGGCAAACAAAGTCCGGTTGAACCGTTCGACTTTCTCATTACACTGGGCATGGTAGGTAGTCGTGAACAAGTTCTTCACTTCCAGGATGCAAAAAACATCCTGGAAGAACTTGGACGCAAACTGCCGTCCGTTATCGTACAGCACCTCCACAAGAGGACCGTAGACAAAAATCCAGTGCATTACCAGAGCACAGGTCACCGTGAAAGCAGTTATCCTCCGAAGAGGGACAGTCCGAACATGCTTTGAAAAGCGATGGGTGATCACAAGTAAGAACTTGTTGCCTCTCTTTGTAGTGAGGAGAGGTCCCATAATATCGATTGCGATAAACTCGAGTGGCGCCCTAGCAGTGAATAAATTCATTTTCTTCGCGTTCCTGCGGAGCTTCACCCGGTTATTCGAGCATTCGGTACAACACGGCACAGTTGCGTAGCAATCAACCGCCAAGGTGGGCCAGTAAAATGCCCTTTGCAGGGGGAGGTAGAGCTTCCTCCTACCTACGTGGCCACCGAGCTTCGCACAGTGCGGGAGATGTAACACCCGCGACTGCAGGAAATGGGATACCACAATCTGTGGGCGAGCTTCGACCAACCGAACTAGGTAGCCTTTATCGTTCACCTCGAAAGGGAGGTCTTCACCACCGTTTAAACGGGCACGAATCCTTATACAGAAGAGGGCACAGAATTGTTCTCGGATCAATTCCTCAGGTGAAACCGGTACAAAACTTCCTAGTAAGCGGTTCTCAGGGGTTCTCAGGGGTCCCGCGGGATGCGAGTAAGTTGTAAAAATCAGCATCATCATTCTAGTCTTCTGGCCATTCCTCGAACTTCCACTCCGGGTCATCTGTTTCTTCAGCCATGAAGCATGGAATGTCCTCATCCTCCGTTGGGAGTGCTCCCCCATTTGTGGGTAAACGCGACAAAGCGTCAGCCTGGGTGTTGAGCGCACCCTTTTTATATATGACTTGGAAGTCATATTCCACAAGGCGGAGTCTCCAGCGCATGAGGCGGCCCGAGGGATCGGATATGATGATTAACCACCTCAACGAGGAATGATCCGTGTATACGGTCAAATGAACTCCCATAAGATAGGGGCGTAGGGTGGAAAGCGCCCACACGACCGTAAGATACCCGTTCTCCAACACAGAGTAGTGCCGCTCGTGGACATTGCGCGAGCGTGACCAATAACCAATTGGCCTTAGCTCCCCCTCTGGGGTGGTTTGGAAAAGAGCACCACAAACTTGGTAATCACTCGAGTCCATGTCCACGGAGTACGGGAGTCCTAGTTTGGGTAAAGATAAGATAGGTGCTGACTTGACAGCCTCCATTAAGGATTTAAACGCTTCCGGTTGCTCGGGAGTGAATGGCCCCAATTGTGGGGGATTTACGTTGCGTAATAACGCAATCAAAGGTGCCACGATATCCGAAAAGTTCGGAGTAAACCGTCGGTAGACGTTGACCAGCCCTGAAAAGAAGCGAAGTTCCGTTTGAGTGCGGGGTTCCTTAGCCTCAACGATGGACTTGACTCGAGCGTTCTCGATCACTAACCGTCCTATACGGATGATATGTCCCAGATATTTTACTGTATCGGTGAAAAACTCGCACTTCCTCAGCTTGAGGGTAATCCCTGCATCGCGGAGCACGGTTAGAACGTCTCTGACATGGGTGAGATGGTCGTCCAAATTATTGGAGATGATGATGATATCATCCAGGTAGACCAGGCAGCTCCTCCACTTGAATCCGTTCAATAGAATATCTATTGCACGCTGAAACGTAGCAGGGGCGCTGTTCAAACCAAACGGCATCCGCTTGAAGCGTTACGATCCTACGTGGCAGGTGAACGCGGTCTCATCGCGATCCTTCTGTCTAACAGGGACCTGCCAATATTCTCAATTGGCGTCCAAAGCCGTGAAAACGGTAGCGGCTCCAAGGGAGTCGATGCAATCTTCCGTACGATGGATGGGATATATGTCCGTAATAGTCACAGCATTGGGCCGGCGATAGTCGATACAGAACCTCAAGGTTCCGTCGGCATTTAAAGCAAGTACAACTGGAGATGCCCAGGGTGATTGAGCGGGCTTTATCACACCTGTGCGGAGCATTTTGTCCACTTGGGACTGCTCCTGTTACGGAGCTTTCGGTCCTGCCTTGTAAGGGGGCTGTGCCATCGGACGTGCACCCGGTAACAAATATATCCGGTGTTCTGTAGCATTAATCTCGCCGAGCGAGCCATCCCACATCGTGGTAAATTCCCGTAGCATTGCATGGAGTCTGTTGCAGTGTGACTCCAGTACATGGCCGAGGTCTATATCTTCGAGTGCCTTTATGGGGTCCACTCGGTCAGAACGCGCTGTAACATTGTCCTGTGATACAGTTGAGGCCGTCAGTTCCGAGTTATTCGGGGTGTTCGACGTTAAAACAACGGTTTCCTCCCCGTCCTTTGACGATAGTTCGTCAGTGGTGGGGGTGGCTTCCTCAGAAGAGGCGGCAATTCCGAGAACATCGGCGGTCGTCATCTTCGTCGGGAGCATCCTAAGGGGGTGTGGCGTGGCGCTTTTAACTACTTGGTTCTTTACCAGATTATAGTACAGTACTAGTTCCAGGGACAAGTGGGGAAGTAGTACCTACTAGGGGTAGCAGCGGCAGAGTACGAGCAACTAGGGTGACAGTCCACTGGGGTCTAGTTGTGTCGTGGGCACCTTCTGACATTCAGGCGCAACGGGCGGGCGTTATCTGAGGTCCCTACAGGTCGGGCGCACTCGTAACGATGGCTTGGAAGCCTGTTTCCGCTGGAAGCTTGGGGACGACGAGAGGACGGAGGTGGTGCTTGCCTTTACTCTTCAGTGCCCGGTGGCACTCAAGCCAACTAATATAGTTGGCGAGGCGCTCTAGACCACCGGTAACTACTACTAAAAAATTGAATAAAATACAACACTATTCTACCGTGCACTGTGCTGCAGTGCCAGTTCCAGCGGAGGTCACAACTCACATCACAATTATCTCCGACCCACGTGGCTAGTATGGACACGAGCCGGTGGTGCTCTGGTCCTTCGTCAACCTCTTCGGCACTCCATCTTGCCAGCCGCCTAACCTTAGAGCTATTGTACTACACAGATACTGGGGCCGTTGGCCAAGATTGGCAACGAGTACAGCAGGGCGGGTGTCATTCCATCCGGGCCGCTGATAGCGAGATTGACCGTTCACAAACGAGACTCGTGGTGGCTGAACGCGATTGTTCCCCACGTATACAATACGGGGTGGTCTTGCGCCGTTTCGAACTTGTCCTCCGTCGTTGATGGTAAATCCGTGGTTGGTATAGACACACCATCTCATTGTGCTAAATGCATGGTGTCGTATCCCTGTTGGGGGGTTCTATCCGCTGAAAGCGAGGGCGATGAGGAGTCACTATCCAGCACCAACGCCTTGGCGGGCTTAGATCAAGGATTCGGAGTTCTTGCACGAAGTGCTTCCCCTTCCGCTCGAGCGTGTTGAACAAGGTCAAGATAGGTGATTCTCCCCTTGTACTCACGGTAACGAGTGACAAGACTGCGGATTGCTGGGTCAAGGCCATCGATGAACATGGTACAACGTTCCCCTGGGGGGTATACATTCCCACAAAGGTGGAAGCCCTTGTTAAGGAGCACCGAGTAATCGGGTTTCAGTCTCGATTGAGCGCTGCCGAGTATCTCGAGAAGCAAGGACTGCCCCCTGAATGGCGGTATTGGTGGCATAGGAGCACAATAAATATTGCACAGCCTCTGGCCAGCAGGTTACTGCTCCCTCTAAGGCACGAGATGATCCTCTGACAGAAGTGTACTGATACTCTGCCACTCCCCGTAAGAAATACGGTAATGCCAAATAGGCTTGCCCCTCATTCATTCCAAGGATATCCATTTTCGCTACAAGGCGGGAAAGAAAGCCCAACACCATAATTGGGTCTTCTCCAGTAAAATACTGGTTACACAGTGAGATTTTCATACATTTGATGCACTTTTTCACCTTCCCGATGCCACGAGGTGTACGTCCTAAAGAGGAATCTTCGAGCCGGTAGTACCGATATGACAATAGTTTCCGATGCAACGGGTTCGTCAGTTTTAGTACCCTAAGGCCACGGTGTCTTCTCCACTTGCTGCGGGTCCGAATCCCACCTTTGGTCGCGGATGACCACCTAGAGTGAGACGAACGGCCTCGTTTCTCGTCCTTCGAATCGGAGTCTGAGGAACTAGAACCATCTGACCCGTTTTGGGGATGAATTTGATTATGTCTTAGAATCAGAATCCGAGTGATTTCGTTTGTGTTTCCGCTTATAGCGTCGCTTCCTTCTTCCAGCATGCTGGTCGTGGTGTGACGCAGCTGGGGCTGGGTCATCCGGGGACGGTCTATCCATGAGAATAAATGGCTCTAACGTCTCCAGACGGGCACGAACTCGATCGAATCGAGAGTCAACTCCTTCTATGAAGGTGGCAGGTTGCCCCAAACTCTCTAACATATAGTTGACATCAGACCGTAAGATACGGAGATCCTCTGCTACCGCCTTTGTATTGGTGTCCATCACCACCTCACAGTGGGGTTTTAACTCCCCCAGAAGGGTGTCTTGGGTGGTTCACAAGCCGTGAACCTGAGATTCCAGGGAATTCCCCTGGGGGGTGTTATCGCCCATCAGACGGGGTTCAGGTGCGGTGGCGTCCAAATCCGGGGCCTGATGAGCACCATCCACTGCAATCAATAACGGGGTCGAAGTGGAGTTCCGGGGTTCACGGGGTGGGTTTGAAGTCCTAGACGAGGCACCCCCAGCATGCCTGGATTTAGCCCGACTCGGGTTCAGAGAAATGAAGGGAACTTCGGGGTTATCTCCACCATTGTGGGAGCGGCTGTGCGTAGTCGCAGGCTGCGCAGAGGAGGGCGTCTTTGACATGAGGGCCCACCGTTACGACGGGAAAACAACGGAACTTCCCGAAAACGAACAAAAGAAACAAAACCTCGAAAGAGGGAACCAAACAAAAAACCGATTCTATGTCGGGAGAACACTTTGTATTGCAGTTCATGGAAGCCAGAGTGCACCGAAAAACGTTCGGGATCTTTCCATGTTAGAGGTGAGCCCAGTTTGGTAGAGCCCTCCCAGGAGTGGCACGACTATGTCCGGTTGTAAGGCCGAGGCCACCCGTTGCGACTGTCACAGGGAGGTTGAGTCAAGAATCGGGTATCCGCAGGAGTGGTGTGTAAGGGAGGTCGTCTTCTAGAGAGGTGAGGTTTCCCCGTTAGTGGCAGGCGCGAACACGAGCCGTGGGTAGCGGGAAAGCCACCCTGTAAAGGGAAAAGAAAGGGGGGGAGCTGAGACACAAGTGTTGTGACGAAGACTAACGGCAGTGCCGGTAAATAAACCTTATACAAGGTGAACACCAAGACAGTTGGAGTTAGATAGGCAAGGGGGTTAGGCTTCCGGTATGCGACGGTGCTTCCCTCCCAAGAGGAGTAGAGAACACGCAAAGGCGGTAAGGTCTAGAGCCAATTCCCCAGGTTGGATTCCCATGTTGGGGAAGGATAACTGGTGCGACGGCAACCCACCGGCGCACTAAGTACTAACCATCCCAGAAATGGGTCTAAAAATAATAAATAGAATTAACTAAATTACTCCACTTTGGTGGTTCATGCCCAGTACTGTGGCCAACCGCCAACTGACTCTTCCGTTTCCCACGTTTCCAGTCCACTATTAGTGCTCGTAGTTCATGCAATGACTAAATTTCCGAAACATTCGGGAAATCAACCAAGTACCGAGAATCTCTCCCTGAGGGCATTGCACTTCAAGTTGAACTGATGCCACGTCTGTAACGAATCATTCCTAATCCACCTTGCCTAGAAGGTATGTGCATACGCATTGGTCTGCAAATGCGACCCACTATGTACGCAAATTCTCTCTCACCACAATGTAGGATATGACATACCGTTTTCGATAAACGAACAGGGATAGCTTGTCAGGCTGGTAAATTCTTCCTAACAGATGGTGGTATCTCACTTATTACAGAGACATGTTCTCCAATTTTCTCACAATGTAAAACTGGGAGAAAACCCAGGGGGTAGGAAGCTATATCTGACTCTTCGCAGATATTTGTATTAGCCCACTATTTCGCTGGACTGTTATTCAGCTCGCCGCTCTTGTACGGAATGCGCTAAGAACAATGGGAAGCTACAGAAATAATATAAAAGTTTAACGCTGTTACAAGCTCGCGCATCGCTGAAATTAGTGGCCATCGATATACTCGGCGAGTTGATTCGGACAACCAGAAGAAACCGGTATCTCTTGGTAATGACCAATCGGTTTTCTATACTCGTACGGACGGTGCTGCTTAAAAGTGGTACCGCCGCAGCGGTGGCACCAGCCTTTTTCACGCACTGAGTATTCCATTACGGTGCACCCGTCAATTTACCATCCGAACATGGTCCTCAGTTTACGTCAAAGTTCTTCCAAGTTCTTCCAAGACGTGTGCTGCACTTTCGATATTCGAATTATGTTCGTCACTACATATCACCCGTAGTGTAATGGACCAGTGAAGCGATCCAATCCTACACTATTAAATGCATTAAGATTCTATGTTGCGCATCACCCCAATTATTGGGACCAGTATACCCATGCAGTTACGTATGCCTACAATACCCAGGTGCATAGGTTTACAACGCTCTCACCTTTTGAGTTGATTCTTTTGTGAATTCCACCCCTTGTGGCAAGTAAGGCACCACCGACATTGTCGGCGTACCTTTCAACGCGGTTACACAAGAACAGCTGGAGGGAATGGTTAAAGAGGATGGTATCGGTTGCTTAGAAAGCTGTGGGCAAAGCTCAACTCGCGTAGAAGTGTAATTTCGACGGCAAACTCTGTCAACCTCTACCGCAGGTTAACACAAATGACTTTGTTTTTCTTTTTAAGGAGTACTATAATCCTGAAACGTAAAAGCGTCATATGCTTTCTCTAATCGTGGACGGACCCTACTGCGTGGTTTCTACTGCCAATGACATAGTCGTCTTCGACATTCACGACAATAACAACCGGGTTTGAAGCGATGGCGTTACTCTATCGTCTCACTCTCATCGAACCCTTGGCACCGGAAATACCTGTGACGGTAGTCTGGACTCAGGAGACCCACTCAAGGTTCACTGTCCATCGCGCCAGGCGATTCTAATGCATCCGGATTTTGGTTTATCGGATTTACCGAAGAAAGCGGATCCCATTCTTCAAGGCAAGTCCCCTGATACTCCGGTGCGTAACGCTCAAGTTAAACTCCCACCCAACCTAATCACCCCCATGTTTTAGCCTAAAGTGGGTAAGGGTGTTGCAATGGCTGTAGATTTACCGGCGTCCCCAGGGAAAATTCTTCTTGAAAAACAAATTGCTTATAAAAAACTGCGAGATTTGGAAGTGGAGCACCGCACGAAACATGAGAGCCACACTACAGAAAGCCTTCGAAGGGCAAACACAGCTCTAACAGCGCCTGCTTTTGTTGCTAGCCGACTGGAAACTGGACTTCGCAATAGCAATACCACGCAAAGGGTTGCTCCTCGGAATAATGGCGAGCCACGCTCGGTGTCGGGCGACCCTTAATTGGGTTACCTGGGTGAGGACGATGACCTCGATTGGCTGTGCATCACGAATTGGTGATTGTAGTCCTAGATTGGCGGGAAGAGCGACACTTTCGTGGAACTCTTGAAGATGTAAAACGTTTCGACATCCACCACGGCGTGCGGAAAGCTAACTCATACGTGCGTCACACAACGCAGAGACGTTATAGGCATGTGGGTGTAACACACTTACAGCGTCGCGGAGCACTAAGATTCAGAAATAACGTACATCGTACCCATGTACAAGACAATCCATGGCACCTATAGGGAAGGGTTTTCTTGAAGTGGTACGGAAACTGTGTGTACGTCTGGTGGCGACAGTCATCTAGTCAGGATACAGTTAGCACGCAATGTATCCAGTCGACCCGCCTCTAAGCGCAGTGAGTGCGGCACACGAGCATCTTCGTCACAATGTAGTCTCGACTCTGTCAGGAACTAACCGAAACTCAAACGCTACCATTCGTCAGTTACTTACTCTTGGAGGCTCACGTGAGAACGTATTACTCAGGCCGCGAGTGCGCGAGTCCTATCTTTTCATACCCTCAATGTTACAATACGACTCTTATAACGAAAGTTTTTGTTCGGCCGATTCGACAGACGCGCGAAAAGTAAATTTAAGATCCCTGGTGACCCAGGGGCGGAATACCCTCGCTGAGGGTTGCACACGAGTCCCTGGCTACCCTGGAAGGGTCTTCCAGTGCGGAAAGCCGTCATGAGGGACGATAAATCGGACACTAATTCCCGAGAACTTGTAATCGAACGCATCGTGCGTCACGAATATGTACCACAAGCGGTGGATTATTTCCAAACCCGTTGATATGGACACACTCCGCAAGGGGACACGATATAACCTATCGGGCACCTGCCTAGTTTAGAGGTCTTTTAATACCACCGAAAGAATTGGACAACCATACAATTAACGATGGATAACGTCCAAGGTAGGGTAGAACCATACTCGTTCCCCGAAGGGTAATACGTGACCGTAAAGCGGAGACACTTGAAGAAAAGAAGAAGAAGAAGAATCTCATGGATGGAACAAGAAGTTGATAAAATGTACTATTTAGGACATTACCAGATTAACTGTTATACAGGATTAACGGTTTAAAGAAGAGCGTTAATGATGATGAAGAACACTATGACATGGAGAATGCAGAAGAAGCATGAAGAAAGAAGTACGAAGAACCAAAAGTTTGGTTTAATCCAGAGGCTATCGCAAGATCTGTCATTGATACATGATGGCCAGAATGGTGAGTAAAAGTTGTTCCAAAGAAGAGCTTGCACCAGAATGGCTGGTTGACTGAGATTAGTTCGCCACGGTGAGAGCCAGGAGCTGTCAAACATTTATCATGTTCAGAGGTACCAGGATTTCAAGTTTTTGGAGTTTTTCATGCAATGCGATGACGTGAGCGTCACAAACGGAGGTGGTACGTTCACTAGAGGTTGCGGCTCACTCATCTTAGTTACTAAGCCCAACCCCATGTGAGGACCTGATTGGATGGACGCCTCAGCGTTGCTCAGGTCAACGGAATCCATTATCGGTCCATGGTAAAAGTTTCCACTCTCGTTGGCCTCGTCACCCATCATCGGATCATCGAATTCGACCAACGGCTTGCAGTAGTCATAAAACACGAATCATGTTGGATGAGCGGCTGTAATAGTCTGCAAAAGACTGCTCTGGTCGAATGCATTAGCACGAGACACTGTAGCACTCAACTGTGGGTCGTAGTACGCAAAGTCCCTAGCAGCCGGATGCAGGCGTCCCGGAGACTTGTCATAAGATTGTCTTGGACCATGAACACGGCTCTCCCACTGTTTGGTATCCCAGTTGATCTGGTCAATCACATCCAGGATGCATATGAATTCATCCAAAATGTCTTGGCATCCCAATGAGATTAAAATGTCGAGCTGTTTGATTATATTCTGAACCTGGATGGTATGAAACAGAGATGGTAGTTGTCATACGCTTCCCAGAGAAGGAAAAAAAGGGGAGCCGGCAGCCCACTCTGCGGCAATGAGTGGCCAGTAACCAAACTTTGGATCATCAATAAGGAAGGAACCTATATAAGTCTGACAGGGAGGCAATTCCAGGAAAAACCCCTTGGGTATCTCAACCTGAAGCAGCCACGGTGGTAACGCTGCGAAGCTACCCCTGAAAGCTTGCAGGAGATAATTTTCGGTTCCAACATGGGTGTACGGAATAAGATACCCTTGTCAGGAACCCGTCTTGCGCTCAAACCGAATCCTCTCGGAGAACGCCGCTTACATGTCGGAAGCTCGGATGAGTCTATACTCTGCAGGGATGATTTGTCTCGCCCAACAAAGCATATCGGGATCGATGGTTACCTGCATCAGGGTTTCAAATTGAGCCATGTTGAACTGGGCCAAATTGACCTCATAGGATAGCACACCATAGGTCCGATAATTCAAGAGGTCAAAATCGTATTTGCTGGGAATCATGTGCTGACTGGGAGTGCACATGAGCTGTTCATTGGCGAGTCACGTCATTTCTTCTCGGGCTCTATCCAGGTTCTCTCCACGGCGCAGATCCATTTTTAGGAGGTTAGGATCCTACGCAAAGCGTCTTCTCCAATCACGGGAATTGATCACGTCCAGTAGAGGCCCACCTGAGAGAACGCCGTCGTGTGCGTAGAATTGGTCCAGTGGTAGGTTTAAAACCTCAGACCGGTGAAACCAAGGAGTTTGCGCATAAATCAATGGATTTTGTAACGGATTCTCTGCTTCCATGGTTACCCTGTGAACCCACCCAAGTTGTTCGATGACCACCGGAGTATCCAGAGAGGATTCCAACGCGCGCACGGTTACCAGAATGGTTATAGTAGCGCAATCTCGAGGCAATGGCGCCATAAGGAATCGGCTCAGTCCAGAAGAGGAAGGAGCAATACTCCCAGACTGGGACCCACCCGCTCCGGGGTTGTGCTGGTTGGGATTGGTGGAGTTCATTGGTGAAGA
This sequence comes from Gracilariopsis chorda, assembly GCA_003194525.1. NCBI lineage: Eukaryota > Rhodophyta > Florideophyceae > Gracilariales > Gracilariaceae > Gracilariopsis > Gracilariopsis chorda. The sequence continues at coordinate 107,558 of NBIV01000251.1, forward strand.
TGAAGTATCGGGTTCGACGGTGTAGGTGCTCATCTGCCGCCTTATGTGCTGAACTAGAGGAAGGTCGGTATCACTCGTGAGGAATTGGATTCTTTATACCATTTTTTCCTGCCAGTCATTCGCTCTCGGTGCAATGTTTCTTGGCCTAAGGAGCGGGATGTGTAGAGCAATGAGAATAATCATATCCGCTACGCTAGGTGGATCATGAATGATTCATTACCGACGTGGCATCGGTTTAACTCAGGTATGAGTGGACCCTCGGGAATTTTGGTTCAAATTCGATATGAATATATTTGGTATTCTTGGAACCGTTATGGGTGATTTCTATGATATCTAGAATAGATGGACGCGTGGTAAGCGTACGTGCGCTATTCAATGCTAACATGATTCACACGTGTCTTTTTACACTGTGGCCGGCCATGCGCTGAGTGACACGATGGTAGGAACCACAGGTGCTGCACACAACTGTAATTGTATTCTTACTTTTACCATGACCCAATAGTACTTAGGGAAGGAAGGGCGGCCCTGCCGTTTCACCCTGAAGTAAAGGGAAGCTGTAACTCGGCTATGAGTTTATCGCCTGCACGAAGTGACAAACTCCTCTCGCGGTCTCACCGCGTTTAGTTTCGTTATAGTCACCTGCAAAGTATCGACCAGAACCTCTGATCTGTTTAAAGTTGGCTTGCCAAGTTTCAACTATTATTATCGCTTTGATTACCTTTTTACTGTTGGAACAGAAAGGTCGTTCGAACATAGTCTTGCGTTTTGTCGTGGTGGCTGAATAAGCAAAAATCTCACCGTCAAGTCTCTTTCAGCTTTCCTCACGAGCCATTGTTGTTCATGTTTCTTCCTTGGTTTCTTTTCCTCTTTTTACATTTTCACATTGGCTTCTTCGTGAGCCAAAACAACGCTTACAAGAACCTCCGCAATAACTCGACTCGCTGTTAATCCGATTCCCGGTAAAACCGCCGTCAGTATAGTGGGAAGGCAACTGAGTTTTACACCAAAACAACGTATAGTATGGATGGCACTGTAGCTGAGCTCAGCTCGTAATATAGAAAGGCTTTTGAACACCTTGAGAGTATTTCCCATCCATGGATTTTGCTCCATAACAAAAGGACTCAAGACAATAAAGCCCAGAGGCGAATCAGGCTGTTTGTGCGAGCCCAAAAGTTGAAAACGGCTTTCGTTCATGAATGAAGGTATCCGTAGAAACTACACCCTCTTCAATTCCACGCAGCTGTTCTTGCAATAGAGTGGACTACGACATTAGACCTAACCTTTTTCCACATGCTGATAATTTCCAACTTATTGGTGACAATATGATCCTTTCAGAAAGGTCGTTGTTCATCTTGTTTTTTGTTCCTGTAATGCCATCGATACCCAGCTCTTTTCGTAGCACATGAGTTGAAGGTTCTCCTCCCGCAAATACCTTCCATATATAACCCTGGTCATGGACCTTTCCGTACCAGTCTCAACCTAGGACAGTAATAAAAAAGCCTAGTCAAGATGTCTCTTGGTGATGCTGTTGGACGACAAGTACCTTTCGTCCGAACCGCAGTCACAAGCAGATCTTAAAGACAATACCACCATCGATCTTCTGTTCAGCAGAGAAAAGAGTCACTAAAAGTCCATTCAGGAGCACAAAAGCAAACTTGGAAGGAAATATAAGCCTGCAAATCGGCTACAAAACCAACTAAGTACTCAAACCCGATGATTTTCAAGCGTTTTGATCTTTATCTCCTTAAAACGCAACTGGTGGTTGCGGGAATGGGAGACGCAAAACTGTAGACGTGGAAATGACCACGAGAGGTTTCTAAATCGTTTTCTTGTAAATATTAGACTTGACGATATAGCACTCCGGTACAATCGGGAATAGCCGGATACACCGCCAATCAATCGTGCCTAGACTTTCAAACGGAGCAGAAAAGCAATAAAAAGTATCTCTTTCTACTAGCGGCTGGTCTAAAAAGGGTAACGAGAGGCGCTAGGGTCTGTATACCAACAGTATTGAGCCTCACGTAGGAAGGAAAAGGAAAAAGGATAACAAGCCGAAACGTGGGCTTTAGGACAATAACATACGGTAAGAGTTTGCAAAGAAGAAAATTCAAAATGAGAAACAGAAATAACAACAATAATTAACATTGTTAGCGCGGGCTTGCGTTTTAAGTTAATCAAGAATGGTAAATAGCCGTATGCCACACGAAAGCTCCCAAAAATTTGGTTGTGATCGCGTGTGGGCGAGCTTAAGTAAAGCCGAAGCCGGTTTCCTTTACTTCCCGGTGGCGGCCGTGAGGGCGTTGCGTAACTTCCTAGTGTCTATCTGACCAGCGACCTCATATGAGGTCAATATTAATTACTCTAGAACTTTATCAAAACCTTAAAACTTTTCCAAAAACTTTTTCACTTTGATCTTCTCATCATGTCTTCTACGCCGGCAGCGCTGAACCATGTCCACAACACATCACCAACAGTCGTAGCTGTCACATCAAGCACTATCGTCAAAATCATTCGTACACAATGGATCCGTCCACAGATCTTTTAGTTCAAAGACCACCTGGTTAGCCATGTTTCAAGTTCGAAATTTGAAATGTGGGGCCATGCGGATCAGATTTCAATTTTTTTTTTAATTTTGCGTGCCGTTGCTCTGACCTCATATGAGGTCAGCGCACTGGTCTGATAGACACTAGACTAGTGTCTAGTGTCTATCCGCCCGGATGTAATGTTGCCAAATGATTATTTTTTGAAGGTTTTGAACCTTTCATACACGCGTCAGAAACGGTGTTTTTGAATCAAAAGTACGTTTTTGATATCAAAAAAGCCGATTTTCTGAAGCTCTGTAGTAAATTAGCCATATTTCACAAGCACATCTCTATCAACCCATTTGGTTGTCTTAAGTTTCTGCTTCTCACCTAGCATAAACAACAGAAGCTTAGAATTTTTGCTATACAAAAACATGTTGCATAACTTATACGGACTACAAAAGGCAAAAAATTCCGATCAAAATAACTAAAATTAAACGTAAAGTTGATTGTTTTGACCTCATATGAGGTCAGCGGTCCGATAGACACTAGCAGTGATTCCACTTAACTAAACAATTAAACAACTATTCCGGCACACACGTGTCAAGCTCTACATATGTTTGACATTCCGACTCAGAAGATCATCCTCATAAACGGTTGCTCACTTGACACGTATTTTAGAATGTCTAGCTTCCCAACGGAGCCAACGATCATACGTATATGACTTCCCATTTCGGTATCCTGCATTATTCGGGCTATCCCTCACGTTGCATCCAGGACCTCTGACTCATGCATTTGAGTCACATCCGATCGTTCGGTACTACCTCCATATAAGCCGAGTCCTTCCCTCACGCTTGACGGTCCATTGCACTACAGAGTAACATAGAAAACGACCCCAATTTATTACGCACGAGCTAACAAGACATTTCTGTCCTACATGAAGTGTTTAACAGAAACTTCAAACGATTTGGTTAGACAAAGAATTGGCAAAGTATATCGAGAAAGAATTTTGAACAAAATGACGCCCTTGGGCACCGGCAGGAAATGTCTTACTTTCTAGCCTTACTTTGGTTCATTTGCCCATGTTTGAGAAACAGTTTATGTCTATCTCTGCGAACTGTGTATGGCTTGCAGAAGCTCGTCCGGCCCCAGCACGTGCTCTTTCTCACACAGAAGCTCATGTTACACTTTGTGGAGTTCTTTTGGAGTAAAGGATTTTTTATTGCGACAGTTGCTGTCTGTTTACAGTGGTGTACATATATGAGAGCATCAGAATTATTGGCTCTACATTGTAAGGACATCGCATTTCCGGATGGGTTTAGAGTGGAACATGTTGAGAAACCGATCGCCCGAATCACCATCAAAAATTCTAAGATAGGGCCGAAACAGTTTACTCCCATTCGTAACCGAGACATGATATCGTTGCGTCGAACTTCTCTTGAGCGAAAACGTCTCCAATCCTCTCAACGGGGTTTCGATTTATCTTACCAGAAAGACATTGATTTGGCCAAAGATTCTGCATCATTTCTATATCTCGATTAAACCCAATACGTGACTCACCATGCACGAATCGAAGGAGTGCTCTCTGATTTTCTGAATGGAGGAACTGCGGAGACTATAGCATTGACGTGAAGATAGAACTCTTTCACTTTGATGACAGCGTTACTTGACCAATGGAAGGGTGAAGTTACTCCACATGAAAAAAAGCCGTATTCTTCATTCAGAGCCGATATTTATGCCACTATTGTCCCATCACTCATGATCAGTTGTGATCTATGCGACAAAAGCCGTGATAGAAACTAGAACCGCCAGAATATTATGTAATGTTCTGTTCACGACACAGAACGTCGCACTTGGGCACGAGCAACCGCTGTCCACAAGCATCAGATCATACATCGCGTACAGTAACAGTACTGAATGACTACTTGCTAGTTTTCTCTTTCGATTGTGAAAAACATTGTCGGCAAAGAGTCGCATTCCCGAAACATTGGCTTGCATACCTTTCTGGATCAGTAAAATCCCTACACCTTCATTAGTCTCTGGCAGCGAGCGGCAGCAGAATAATGATCTAAATCTTCTTTGTATGCTGAGGCTGCATTCACGTGGGCGGGAATTTTTCATGTTTTGGAGAACCGTGGGGACAGGATGCGGAGTTGGGGCGTGGCCGGTAGTTAGTAGCGCCATGGCAGTATGCGCTCTTCTTGTAGTCATCGTGTCTAGCAGTGTCTTCAAAACTTCGCTTATTGGCTCTGCGCTTGTGAGGTTTGTGTACCTTTTTTGTTACAACTTGTCGTGTTGACTAACTGTAGATCAAAGACTACACAACTCTTGAAAGTCGATATCTTTTTGGGAAAGTGGCTGGGAGTACCTTTGCAAAGCCGTCTTTCTGCTTGGACATGAGGGTTTGTGCAGTCGCCTTCTTCCACCTCAGACATCTAGATCTGAAGAAAGAGGTGTAAAATCCATCAAGCCACGTCATGATACGAAGGCATGCATGCTAGTATTGGGGCGTGTCGCTTTCTACTCCATGGAAAGGTGATGTTAGCTCGTTCACGACCACATGAGTTGCCGCGGACTACTCGACTTGCATGAGACCCACTTCCCGTTCAACAAAGCTCTCTTTACGCTTAGATGAGCACACAGGCACTCCAGCAGATGATGGAGTGGGTTTCCCACCTGGACCAGCCCTCCAAAATACACCGTAAGGCCCTGATAAACATATCAGCAGGAGCGAATAAGCAATGAATTTCACTTAGAATTAAGGTTAATCAAACACACAACCCGTTCTGATTTTATTTCTTCCAATCTGCTCAAACCTGAAAGCATGGCCCCATAATGAAAAGCCCAACGAAATGGGCGCTGTCTACCACATCATGCTCAACAGTGCCATCGCTCCCCTTGCATGAACCATGCTCTTCCCTACAACAACACACTACTGGTATACACCATTCGTCGATTCATTCCGGTCCAAGCTGCACTCGTCTTCTCTCCGCATTGCTATCGCTTACATGGAGGCACACGACATTCTGTCTGCTGTTTCAAAGTCTCCAAAAAGCAGTCCTTCGCTTTAGGACAGAAACAAGTGTCCAAATACTCTGCGTGTCCGGGTACGTACGTCCACGAAAAATGCTACCAACGAGTCTTCAACCAGAATCGAGTCTGGAAGGCTGCCGGTCTGCAATAGTTCTGAACAGAAAGCGCGTTATCATAAGCCTACAATCAATTACCACCGGCACACCAACACACCGACCCACCGACACACCGACACACCGACACACCGACACACCAACACACCGACACATGTGCATGCAGCATTTGCAGTTCGTTTGTATTCGCCTTGCAATCAGCATTTGGTTCGTTGTGCTGGTCCGCCCACAGTGAAAGAGAGAGACGGCTCAGTCATTGGACCAAGCGCACATTCCAGTGCAATGCCCTTCGACGCTCTGAATCCCCATCCACACTGCCACCAAACAAATCCCTGACGCCTCCATTTTCAGCAACCAGAACCATCCCAACTCGGGTGCACTGAATGTTATGCATCATACCTCGGGTGTTTACCGACACTTTGCTGTACAGCTGCATTATGTAACTGCCCTCTCCTGCCACCCAATTCTGCCTCAGCACCACTATAAAAGCCGCCGTTCGCAGCCCAAGATGTCCACTCCTCCTCTTCCTCCCAGGGGAAAGCTGCATCCCTCTTCGGTGTATGTATGCAGGTTTGCTGTGCACCTAGTGGTAAGTTGCAATCGGTGTCCAGCTCCATCGCCAGCTGTGTTATCACTTTCTTATCCTTCGTTCATCATTCTAACTATTGTGATTTTCTGTGCTTTGCGACGGTTCCAATTGCGTTCTGGGCTTTTGTTTTGGGTTGCACGCGGTAGTGGAGATGTCGTACGTGTGTTTGAGGACTCCACGCGCAACGCTTTTACACTGTCACTGGGGAGTAAGCGGCGATCGTCCATCTCCAGGTGGCAGGGCCGCCTCGGGCGCATAGGGACTGACGGGATTACTGACAGAATTCTGCAGAGGGTATTGATCAATACTGAAGGGATTTCACGTCAGTGCCCGGAGGCAGTTACGAGGTTGGTGTGAGCATCCCCGGAGAGGCGGACACACCTGGCCCTGCCACGGCAGTCTACGGGTTGCCGGACGGGATACAAATAACTGCCATCGGGAGGGATATTAGTGTTTGCGATAGAGACGGAGGTTTTTTTAGCTGCATTCCTCCCGCGCTTATTGGGTTTAGTAAGGAATAGACAAAACACGATTCCCGGAGCTTGTTTTTGCATAAGCTAATAGAGTGAAGTCTTTTAGAGTATCTTTGTTCTCGTTCTGCGACAAGGTCTTGCCATAAAAAGAGTTTTGAAAACCTTAACCTAGCGCGTAGAGGATGAGCGGTGTCAAGAAAAGAGCAAATGGCGCGTGGTGGGCATGCGAGCCAAGTCACCACCGATGTGTAACGGGGCACTACGTCAAAATATTAGAATGCTTGAATGGCTAAACAAATCGAGTGTGCTCACGGCGCTTGAGTTCATTAAAAGAGCAACACATTCTTTTGCTCTTGGTCGAAGTCACCCTACCCAGCCCATTAACAAATCTCTAACCCAAATTGCTCTAGCTGCTAACCAGCTGACTGGGTTTCAATTATACTCGGAAGAAGCGAGCTTTTGTAATCCATCTCTTGTCCTTTGTAATTTGAAATGAGTTGAGTATACCGTTCCAAGAATAGCAGAACCGCTCCATTCTTGCTTATTGTCAGCTGCAAGCGGAGTGGGTCCAAAATTGCTCTATGAATGCTGACAGAAATGTAGTTTCTAATTCAAAGCAAAGCTGACAGGGGCATTCGTATCTGATTCCAATCCAGTTCTTTTTGCGCACGCATCAGTATAAATACCGGCCCGTACTACAAGCTTCGCATTCTATTCATGTTGCTTCATCAAATGAACATCCTCATCCTTGTTTTAAAACCACCAAACTTCTTCGAAGTTCCTTTCAACGAATGAGAATTTTTCGATGAACCATTCCTGGTACGTAGGATTTGTCCTTTGATGTATGTATTGACGTGTTTCTAACATTTCGCTCTTCCGATTCCAGCTTTTGTTCCGTTGTCTATGGAGCTTGTGGGCTCCGGAAGATTTTCCTCTCTCCATAGTTACAAAAGGGCTGTCGGAAAAATGGGACGTATGGGTACTGACAGCAAGCCCATCGGCAGCTGGAGAGAGGGATCCCGTCAGCTTTTGAATCGATTTCCGCGATTTCGAGCTGATCAGCGGGAAACTGCTGCCGATTGGGCTGGGAAATTTTCATCACACCACCTTCGGCTTAAGCTGGAGGTGTTTCTTTCTCTGTAACACGCAAGCACAACACCTCTATACAATATGTGCTCCTTGCTGTACACTACTTCATGCACATACAATCAAGCCCCGCGGATCTTTTTTCTGTTTATAACATGTACCATAACCGAAACTCGTACTAGCTTAATCTTACTTGCTTGTAGGTCATGTAGCTGTAACTTTTCAAAGCCCTTCCTCGTATTATTCTTATTCATTAGTCATAAGTTCAACTATGCTTTTCATACCTGCATGTATCCTGATACTTTCTTGTTTGCTTGACATATATTCACTCAAAAGCGCCACCGATGTTCTTCATGGCTATAAAATGAAACATGGCATTTGATTTCACGTTTTCTATCATAGTACATGCTTCAGCCTTGCTTTGTTGGTAGAATTTTTCACAAGATCATGTCTTGGAACTCAATTGTTTTCTTTGGGGTTTGACTGAAGTTGAGCATTCACAACGCACATTGTCCGTGTCAATTGTTTATCGGAAACCATTCTTTGGGCCCAATCGCTAACAATTTGTGAAGTGATACAAAGACATGTGTAAGCTTCATTAAACTATTTCTTTCAGACTGGATTTAGAACATGATCTTTATATTGTTTGATTGGGTGCAGGACCTGGAGAGGCAACGGGCGTACTTCAGAGAGCCCGTTTAGTAGAACAAAAATACTCTGACAACATGTTCTAACAAGGCCGTTGCTTGCGGGGTGCGCAGAGGCAAGTTAACAAAGCTTGACTTGCAGAAAGTGGAAGCAGCTCTGGGCCAGTAGAGGTGAGAAAAAAACTCGTTCTGGTGATTGAGAAACTGAGCAGAATGCTTCTGCTTAGCAAAATACGGTTGCATTTCCGTCGGTGTTGATATCGCCACCGCCGGCGATACGCGGGCTGGGTTTGAAGTGATTCCGTTCATTCGCCAGAAAGAAATTGACTTTAACAAAACTACGCTTGCCTTCCTCTAGATCCAACGGATGGGTAATGCGTATAATCTTACTTTTTCGTTCCAAAACCAGCACACGTAGATACATTGTTTTTACGTCAAAATTCTTTGAAGGAATATTGCACGAGCTTTACATTACCTCAATTAAGAATAATTCCCTAGCTTGAATGGTAGAATCATCTTACAAGAACATAAGACGAGTAGAGCCGCGAGGGGAGCATAGGACATAAATGATACATATCAAGAATTTCACGGTCATATGCTTGTGCAGTTCCTCGAATGAATGATTCACTTCGACCAACGGACAATAGTCTGCAAAGATGTGGTTACTTACGGTTCTTCCAGAACCTTCAAAAAGTTATCAAGTGCTATACCGTCATAATACTACGAGTATCCAAAAGGCAAGGGGCGGTGGTCTGTCAGTTTAGCAAAACATCACAGTTTGCGAGAGCAAATGCAGACAAGCTATTCCGCATATGTGCATGTGATTTCAAAGAACAAGAAACAGAGACGGTAGTATGGTTTACCCTTGGTACACCAGAACAGCGTTTTCTCTGCGGCAGTACGGACCAAAAAAGCACTAAAAACCATAGAGAGGGAGTATCGGATGGGACTTGAAGGGTTTGCTGACGGGGTGCACCGCTCTTGCGAAAAGGAAAGATTGGTGAAAGAGTATCATTTCAAGAAGAAAATAGACCATGGATAACCTGGAAACGGAGGCTTTTATGCAATGCGCTGAAGTGCACAGATCGGCTTCATATGCGGTAAGGTCAGTGATGCATCTTTTCCTTCATTGATGAAAGGAAAAGCTTGGTCCATACTGGGGTAAGGGATCATCATGTTCATGGGCCCAAGCGAGCTCTACAAGTTAGGGCACACGACTTCCGTCGTGGAGTGTTGACCTTACGTCAAAGGCAATCCAAATTGATCAGCGATTGAATATAGTTCGGGAAAGTTAACTTTCAGATCAGAGGCGCGCTCCGACGGAGACCAAAATAACTGTTATGAGTCGTGAGTATGTACCTAGCGCTCACAGAAAAGAGGCGGAGAATAGGTACGAAGGATCCCGCAGATGCTTCTGGGTACGAAGTTGCACCACAATGTAAGAGAAGCTCCTCTGCGTCACTTTCAGGAAACCAAACCGGCAAGCGCAAGTGATGGGAAAAGGATGCTTTATCTACTCTGGAAAGTCATCGCAATACAGAGACAGAAGCTTTTTGCTACAAGTACGCAAATCAGATGTTTCAAAGCTAAGCTAGAAAGATGCGGGCCGTTCATTAAAACCAGTCTCTGATAGTACTTCTACCCAGTTTCAAGCTCGCCGTTCTCTCCTGCGCCAAGGTCCATCTGCATCAAACCTTCCCTGCTCTGCTTCCAAATGTGATCACGTACACACCGAACTCTCCATCACAAAACCACAGGCTTACTCTTCTTGATTTCGATAACGTCGCCGATCATCATTGGTGTGTACGGAAGCACGCACACGTGCTTCAACAATATTGAACTGTACAAGTGAGATAAAGTTATTTATCATTGCGGTAGACTATTTGAGTTGGAGTTTGGATTGGAAGCGGCCATGTCAAATTGGGTTTCAAATCGGGCGATTTCGGAGCGCGATTGTCCTGTGCTGGGTGCGTGAGCCTATCAAACACCCGCTGCGCAGGTGAGCTGTGTGACCCAAACGGTTTAACCGCGTTTCGATTCGACACTGCTAAGAGCGCCTTCCAGAACGCGTCTGCGCCGCACACGCTGTGGCGGACATGTCCGCCATGTCGCCCCCGTCGGCCACTGGCGTCTGAGACACCCGCCACCTCGTCGAAGCGCAACAGCGCCATCCGTGCTTCGTCGCATAGCATTCAAAGGATACTCTCGAGCGCAACATGGCCTCGACAAGCAATACAACCACCACATCATCCTCCCAACAACAGCTTCTTCAAGCTATGCGCACCATTCCAAACTCAGGTCGATGCATATTGTCACCATGCGCGCCATAGTTTGCAGCGCTGCGATCTTCTTCTGAATGTCATTGACGACGAAGCGACGCTTTGGCGTCAAGCCATTCAAATGGCTGGTTTGCAATCTCAGGCCATTGATTCTACGTTTACGGATGCTTAGTGCTCTCATTGTGCATGATCTTGTGCGACAGCCTTCTGAAAAGACTCAGCTTGTTTCCCGGATCGATAGCTTGATTCACTAACTTGAACGCTACGCAGATGTTTGCTCGTGTCTATGCTTGTGACATGTTTCACGTTATGATTGAGCTGCATGGAAACGGCTCGCCGCACTACCTTCAATACCCGTCAGCATCTTCCCAAGTCCCCTTCGCGCACTTTGAAACATCTTCAGTTCGGCTCGTTCAACAATTCCACCTTGTGACACTGCTGTATCTTCCAGTCATGTCGTGCTGCATCCTCCTTGCCAGTTAGCTGCTTGTGCAACGTCAGCTATTCTATCAACTCATATGCTTGCGGCCTGACATGCCCTTGCGCTTGCGCCACACTGGCGTGCAACTTCGTGGTAATCTGTTCCCACAACCTTGCTTTCCGCCCGTGACGAACTGTCACACTACTCTTGCTTGTGCTCGGGAGAGCGGTTAAAGGGCTAATTGGTTACCTTTAGTAATAACGCAAACCTGGCGCAGCATCACTCATGATAGCTTACTTAATCACTGGATCTATGTTTTGTGTTTCAATTATCCAACAAACAAGACACACCGAGGAAACGATTTGGCTCGGTCGACCATTCAGCTTTGCATTTGCACGCGTTTCAAAACTGTTTTCACTTCGTCTTACTACTTGCCTAGGTCGTTTCTTTCTATATGAGATCTGTTTGTCCGGGCTCATGCGAATCCTTGCGGTTTTGGTACGAACTTGCGCTCTCGATATCGTTCATACTGCTGCTCCCCGTAACCTTCCACCAAAGCGTGTACGTTTTGGCTTTCCTTTTCACGGTCAGTCCTTCAATAGAATATGGTTTCTGTGGCTTGACGAAGAGTTTCAAGTTCGGTGAGCGCCTGTCATCACTGGTTTGGGTTCCATTCTTTCGTCTCTCAGAGTGAAGGGCGACCGTCTGCCTTTTCGATTACGTTCTTGCACTTGGCCCTTTGAAGTTTTGAGCGCCGGTGTATATACGTCCTTGTGGTTTTGGAGCAGTTCAGGCATCACAGCTTGAGGTATTCTGTCTCGTGCGCGCTAATACCCGATTCAGCGTTGGTGAATAGTTATTGGTGCTTAACTTTACCATTCTCTCAGATTTTTTGTTATCAAGATCCGGAATGTTGTTCAACTGGAGAATGCACCGACGAAATTGTTTAATTAAGCGAAACCGTGCCACCTACTATCCGATGGGTATATCAAGACTTTCCCCTCTGAGAAAGGATGGATGCAATGTTGATCAATTCCGGCCATTTCCTCTTGTCTTTAGAAGGTAAGCGTCGACCAAACAACATGGTTTTTATTTGGCATGGAGGACGCTTTGGAGCCTTCGTATGCCTATTGGCTCTTCCTCGTTGTGGTTGGGAGTTGAGGCCATGTGACATCGGGGTCTGAAAATGTCTTTTCATCTTGAGGCAATGTGCTTGCTGTATGGAGTGAAATCGGGATTATCTACGAAGTAAACTTTCTCTCTAAAACCTTTCTTATTCATATACTTGAGAATGCGTTCCATGGTTTTGTGCAGTTAGTTCCTGACTAATTGCTTCATCTGTTCTTGAGGAGAGGGAGGAACGCAAACTTCTGTTTGGCTGGAAGGAGAGAAGCGAACGTCACGTCGAAGATTGGGTAAAAAAAAACCAAGTTGCAGCCGACTACCACACGCGGAACGAATACAGTGAGATATATGACGCGCGCGAAGCTTTCTTCGATTCCCGACGTGTTCAACCCTCATCTCCCGAATGATGAGCTTACTTTTTGGGAACTATTTCACGGGGCATTAGTACTCTCAGAACTCTCCTCGGAAGCGTCGGAGAAAAAGAGAGCAATTAACGCACCGTTCTCGATTCATGACCAGCAAGAACGTCCGGGATTCTCGTATGTTATCTCGCGCGGGTTATGATTACCGTTTGTTTTGCTCGTTTCTGCCGTTTTTTCTTCATATGTCATGCGTTTTCTATGCGGAGATTGACGTCGAAAGAGGAGATGAACTACCAATGGTGCCACTGACACATTCAGCACGAGAGAATGCACTTTTGTCAATATGTGTTGCGCTGAATTGTGCTATGATTTATCCAAGGTGAGCACTAAACCTCTCCATTCTGTCAGATTTGTGTATAAAAGCGGACTAGATACGACCCTTCCCCTTGAACTCAAAGGCAGTTCAGCAGTTGTGAAAGGGCAAGTGTTTTCCCCACGGAATCTCTCGAAACTAGTGACTGCATCTTCTCGTCAAAGTTGCATTTGTGTTGTCCCTAACATATTGCCCTTTCGCACCTGTCAAACTCGAGGAGGACTTTGGAATCATCGCAAACAAGAATCTTGCGTTCATTTTCTTTTTCATTTATACATTGGTTTACATATAATGAGCGGAGATCAACCACTTCGTCAACCTGCATGGGCACCGGGATTTCCGAACGTTATTCCCAGTGTTGGTACTCAAGGAAGACTACCCAGGCATGTTGGTAACCCGTTCTACACGCAGATCCCCCCCTCCGTTACCGCTGGCATTCTAAGCACGCCGATGAATGCGGTTACTCCTGCGGATCGCGTTCACCTACCTTTTAACGAAAGTCAGAGCTACGAAACCAGGCCGGAGCTGTTCGGACTAGGATGGGCTTCTGCAGGGCCGAGTCCGACAAAGGAAGCCGTCGTATTACCCGGCACAAGCGGTGTTCTGGATGGAGCTCAATTTGTTAGGGATGAGTCTGGTGCACTTCGAAAGCCAACAGCAAATGGCTTGGTGCAAAGATTTGACCAGGCGCAACAGAAGAATCTGGGATCATCGGCCGTTGCGCCGCAACAGAATTGCCCACCGCACATCTCCACCTCTGCGTTGAACGCGATGAGTGCTCTGGCACATGGAGCATTTTCAATTGGGCCTCAGGACATTGGCGGATTATTGGGGATCGCTCAAGCCGCTCAAGACAACACTGTATTTAATACAGGTCCTGGCGTCCAACGCTTGCCTGCCGTAGGCAATGTGAATGCCCCCGCCCTGGAATCTCTTGAAAACCCCGTTGGAAGCGCTGCCGGGAACATTAGGGCTGATCTGGTCGAAGGTGAGCCCATCGCTGCCGGAGGGATCGAGAGGGCTGCGACGCAAGGGGAAGATGTGCAACCCACTGCAGGTATTGGGTTTGAGGCGGCGCAAGCATGGGAACATTTGCTGGCTGTCAACGCTGATGAAGTCGCGTTACAGAACCCGGGTGGTGCCGCCGGGCAGTACGACGCACCTTTGCCATATCAAGGGTTTGTGAATGCGGGAGGAGCCAAGGCGACCGTGGTCAACACTAGCGCACGTGAGGCAGGCGGCGTTCACTATGCTCACCAAGACATGCTGCACGATAACTTGCGAGTGGCTTTGGCTGAAGCAAACGTGTCGCGGCCCATGGTCATTGATGCTGGCGGGAAGGCGACCCCAGCCGAGGCCGGCGGGACGTGCCCCAGGCCACTAGGTATTGGAACATCGCCTACAGATCCAAACTCATCGGCAGTTGGCGGCTCCTCTCTTGCCGGCACGCCGAGCTCACAGGTGGAAGAGGGGCATGGGACACCGTCGAAAGGGCAGGCCGGGCCAAGTTCGAGCGCGAGGAAGGCGCGCAGGGTGGACGGTGGAATCTCGAAGGCCGGCGGGACTGGACGGCGCCAAGAAAAGCGGAAGCCAAGAACTTATTCGCAAGCCGTGCCAAGTCAGCACTGTCACATATGCTCCCGCCGGCCGACGACGAATGCTCCCCATATGGTGTGCGGCAATCTACTGCAAAGCCGGTGCCGGAAGACCATCTGCACAAAGTGCTTCGAGAGGTATAACTGGACCTCGAAGGAGCTAGGAACGCAGAAGCTGGGACGTGGGTTTGCACCCACTGTCGCGGAGAATGCCCAGCTCGAGCACAGTGCGTGATCTACAACAGGACGTCGGACCGGCGGCGCATGAAGCTGATCAACCATCGGAAGAAGAGGGGAGCTGGGAATGGTGGAGCAGAAGGTGGAAAGATGTTGCCGGTGGCGGGATCAGACCAAGGCCCGGATAATGGAGTTGTTGTTGGCAGCGCAGGGCCCGCACGCTTGGCGAGCCCCACTCCCGCTTTGTCTGTCGGCTCGACAGCGGTTGAGGCCACGGGCAGCGGGCATGTCGTGGCGGGTGGCAGCAGGAAGGCGGGAAGCTCCAAAAACGAATTGGTGTGGACGCTGGGGGGTGAACGGTAGTGTTGGGAAGAGCTTGGGGCCGGGAAGAACGAAGGCAAGATACGCAAGGGCGGGCGGAAGGGCGGTAGCTCAAGCAAAGTGGTTCTGGCGCGAACCAGACAGGAATTCATTCGGCAGATGAAGATGCACAGTGGGGACCTGCAAGAAATGGTTCGACACGGTGGTGCGGTCCCCCAGCCATCTGACGAAGAAGGTGCAGCATTACCGCTTGGGGATAGTGGTGTTGATGGCGGCGCCGAGACAGAACGCGCAGAGAGGTCGCGGTTGGAAGAGCAGGTGCAGAATGGTGATGAAGCAGCGGAAGATGGGGTGGAAAGAAAGAGCCTAGGTGGTTTGGATGGCAGCGGCCTTGTGGCGGAAAAGTTTGATGGGGAAGCGGAAGCGGCCAAGGACGGAGTGCTGGAGGCTCTCGAGCGACTTGTTAGAGAGGCTGAAAGCGGTGAGGTTGGCCATGGCGGAGCTATAGGAGACTCGCTTGATATTTTGAGCGGGACCGGTGAGCCGGACAAGATCTGTCGGCAATGGTGAGAAGCCTAGCTGGGGAGGGGGGCGATGGAGCGGATGATGGGTGGAATCTTGACAGGTGGTTGATCAATACCGCGCTGGCAGGAGCAGATGGTAGCGGGGAGCGCGGCGGGGATGGGGGTTTGGCGGAGGAGCAGACGCGGGCAGCTGGCGTTGCGGAGCACTACAACGTCGTTGGCGGCGGGGTGGAGGAGTGGTTCGGTGTCGGTGACGGACGCGAAACGGGCAACTGGGACGGCGTCGACGCCGAGGGCGTTGACCCCAATGACGTGGCCGCGCTGCTGCACTCGACAGATCCTTTGGTTTGATCGCTCGCGATGTGTCTTATCACATTTTCTTGTGAAGAATGTAAAGCTATTAGTTGTACCGCACGGTCACGTGGACAGCGTGATCAGCAGTTCGGACTGGCGGGGCGTGTTGCGACGCCACAAGTGTCCTGACGCTGGTGGACGCTTTTTCGTGCGTCTGCGAGATGCGCCGTGTGACGACTGAGCTAAAGGAAGTGCCACAGCCAGGACAACCGAAGGGGCGGATACGGCTGTACTTATAGCGAGTTCCCACACGCCGCGATGAGCTGCGGCGTACCCTACGTTATACCCGGCTACAGCGGCGAGCACACCACAACCCGCGGCGCTGGCGTCTGAAATGCGAGCTGGTTCGCTGAAGAACAGACTGCCCATTTGACGATCTGTATAGATAGTGCACCGAACAAGTTGTCCTTTGACGATAAAATCGATCCATGGCCAAGGTTACAGATGCGGAGGGAGAATCATCAGATACCTCAAAGGAATTACTCAGCGAAGTGAGGGGATGGACACTTTGAGAACTAATTGAAGATACACCCAGTAGGTGTTGACCAAGTGGGTCGAACACAACACCTCACTTGAAACTGTTATTTAACTTGCTTTACATTGTTCATCAATAAGAAACATCTATGCACACACCTTAGGAGAAGTCGTCTCTAAGGGAAACTGTCACAGCTCATAACAGAATGCAGTTGAGTTCCACTCTTACCGAAAATCTGGGATCTTCAAACAACGCCGCCACGCTCACTTGATTTTCTGGATCAAGAAGCGGCCCACAATACGGCCCTGGAATCGATCAGTCTCGTCTTCCACCAATGGCGCAATGTTCTTCTGCGGCTCTGTCGGCATGTCAAGCGAAGCGTCCACAGGGCTTGTGAACTCGCGTCCGTCGTCAGTGCCCGCGTCATACGCAATCATAGTTCCGGAGTCGCGAGTAATGAACTTTCCGTCGCGAACCATATTCCTGTTATTGATCTGCACAATCCAGTCAGGTGACGGGGCAATCATTCCTAACATCGTAATGAACGGGTGCGCACAGTCAACCGTGTAAAACAGTGTGGTGGACTTTCCGGGCATCGTCGGTCCCTTGGCAGACGCCACGCTCCGTACTCCGCGACGCTGTCTGCGCAGGTTCTTGGCCAGAGCCACGAATCGTCCGTTCTGACCTGTTCTCGGCGATCTGCTCCACTTGCGGAGAGGCGAAGCCGCGGTATGGTCAAGAAGGAGATACGGTTGGAGTGAGAAGCACCAGCCAACGGGGAGAACACCAAGCCATTGTCCGGGATGAGCTTACCAAAGTTCGCCGGAGTCAACAAATTCCGAAACGTGACTTTGTAGATGGCTTTGCCTCTACAACGTCTTTCAGCTGCAACCGCTTGGAACAGAGCGAGGAGAGCAAGAAGGCGGTTACTTGACGAATCATGATGAGAGTTGAGGTTTGGGCGGAGTGTTGCGAAGTGAATAGAGATCGGTGAGGGTATGTGTTTGAGTGGATGCTCGTATCATATCTCGCAAGTGGGGGAGGTCATCTTGCGCTTAAGTAGCGTCGGCGGTGTTGGCGCCAATGGGGAGAAGGACGCCCCGAAGATTCAGAAAGGGTTGCCGTGCTGGCGTTCGTTGCTCGCACTGGATGTGCATTCCGACGATTGCCTTTCTATGGACTATGAGTGCTGACATGCACAGCCACGCGACAACAGGGACCACGCGGGGTGAGGACCGCTTTGGCGATTTCTACCAAGAAATCGGTGAGGCGATGATCGTGTTCGCTGTACAACGTGTGCATGATTTCGCGCCTGTTCGCGCTGCCACGTATCCAAAGTTCTCTGAAAACATTAAAGGAGCGACGAAATGGCAGGTTGGAGACGTGACACTGTCCTCTTGTCGTGAAGCTAACAGAAAGGTTGTCCACAGTAAAGTATTGAGGCAGGGGCCGG
>NBIV01000252.1:0-122133 GCA_003194525.1 Gracilariopsis chorda
GCAAACGCTTGGTTCGGTTCCATCAATGTGGGCGTAAAGGGCGTTACGGCGGCACACGAGCGTCAGTTCCATCCACGTCTTCACTTGGTTCCAGCGGTCTGTGGCAAGCTATTCGACACAAGAACGGGCGATGTCGTTGGGGTTTTGGTTGTTTGTAGAGCAAAGAAGATCTTGTATCATTTTGAAGTACGGCTTTGAGTACATGGTGATGCAGCGCGCATTTCGGCCGTCACGACCCGCTCTGCCGGCCTGCTGGGCAAGGTCGGCCAGACTGGCACATCCTCCAAAACTTAGCACTAGCCGAACGTTTGGAGTGTCGAGTCCTGTTCCAAAGGCGGAAGTGCAAGTCATGAAAATAACGGTTTGGGTTACGGCGGCGGATGGCGGAACGGAGAAGCGATGGAGCCAGTCGTCGTGTGTTTTATCCTTTTCGTGGTCGGATAAGCGGCATGATAGAAGAGGCAAAGAAAGATGTGGAAGGGAACTGGTGAGATAATGTTCCTTGTACGTATTGTTGAATGACGCGGTGTAGTTGTTCTGTAGCTGAGCGTGTGAGTGTGAATAGGATGATGCGGACCAAGGATTCAGTACTTGCGGTGAGCAATGTTGAGACTTGTTGTTGGAAGTACGGGACGCCTGTCTGAAGCAGATGTTGGAACAAGCTTTGATAGGTACCTGTGCAGTACGAATTCGAGGGGCTTTTACGCTTGGGGAAGCGTCGTACACGGAGAAGCGGATATTGTACGGGCGGTGGAAGTGGTATACAGGTAAGCTGTTGGTATTGAAAGCTGTGATAGCAGGAGTGGACGATCGCGGGGCGGCACGGTGGCACTGAGCAGTACACGGGGTATATGGGGGGGTACCATGGAAAGCGCATTGTGGATGTGTGCAAGGGATGGGCGAAAGTGTTGCCATAACAGAAATAAATGCACTTCATCCACCACGATGCGGGCCAGTTTTTGTTTGTGCAACAAGCGTTGAAGCAGGGAGTTGAAAGAGGCGGAGTCAAGCACTTCGACTGACAATATATAGACATCCGCAAATGTTTCCGTGCCGCCATTGGTGTGGGGGGATGTGCTGCTCTGAAGCTGAAAGGCTGCCGCACGTGTTCGTACTCCGTAAGGAGGGCTTTGAGAGGAACGATAATGATGGAGGAATATGAGCCCTTCTCCATGTACATCGGGAGCAGTACAGACAATGTTTTTCCGGAGGCGGTCGGAGTGAGCATAAGCATGTTTCCCCGCTTTTCAAACACGGCCACCGTAACGGTAAACTGCGTAGTTGATTTAAACACAGAGGAGCCATTGGCAAGCATTTGTTGGAGTGCGTTGAGGAACGTGCCGAGTCTGTGTTCGTAATTGAGCTGTGGGGTGTATGGAGCGATGCACCACCTCTTGGGAGCTCGGATGGGGTTGGGCAGCTGTGGAGTGGGGAGGATGAGCGGGCCAGGGGTGCAAACACGTCTTTGGGCGGTTTGTAAGGGCGGTGCAGAGGTGAAATGGTTGTGATGCGGGAATGGGGCGCTTGGCAGGAGGGGTGGTGCTCTGGTGTTGAGGAGTGTCACCGGAAGAGCGCTTCTCTTTGCGGCGTGTTTGCTCTAATTGAGTAGTGAGTGCCATTTGGTGGACCATTCTTTGTACTTGCTGAGTTCGGTGTGTCGCATTCCACTGACATCGTGTGGGGTGCGTGCGTACATGAGCTCCGCAGTGTGTGCCGTGTTCCCAGCTTGATTGTGCGCGGTGGAGATGAATTCTTCCAGGATGGCCTTGGAGAGCGTGTTTTCAATGTCGTTTGCGGCGGTGGAGGAAATGAGAGCGGTGATTCCTACTGTGAAGTTGCGGTAGTCCGGCAAAGGGGAGTTTAAACCCAGCGTCGAACAGAGTGGAGCTGATGATTAGGCGAATGTTTCGAGCGTCTAGGGCATGCCGTGGGTTGAGAAAAACATACGCCAGTGTGCCTGTTTATGGGTTTCGCCGTGTATAGCCGAAACGAACCAGGTTTCGAGCGGGCAAACGATCGTCAGGTAAGTGAGAAGGAGTTCAGCTATCTTTGGATATGGGAAGCGTGGAATTGGGCGAGCGCCTCCTTTAGCGTTTTGAGTTTGAGGTAACGCGTGATGAGAACGGGTTGAGAGTCGAGAAGTATGAGGCAGCGTTGGTGGAACAAATCTTTGTGCAGATGATACGACTCAATCTCGGTTCCGCGAGCTGGGGAGCCGGAGGCAAAGTGGAGAACGACGAGGAGGCGCTCCTGGACTTTTTGTGCGCATGCGAGCCAGTGGGTGAGAGCAGATGTGTAGGAGTGGATACCAGCAATAAGAACTTTGGGGGTATCGTTGGGTGGTGGGGAGGGAGCTTGGAGCGAATGGTGCGATGTGTTTCCGGATGGGTTCTTTAGGCATTGCAGCACATACTGCAGGCAGGTGTGTAGAAAAGAGCCATTGTGCGGGTGTTGGAGGAAGGAGAAGCCAGGGTTTTTGTTTGATGGTTGGTCTTTTAGTGCGTGGATGTGGCTTGTGAATGCAGGGGGGAAGGGAGATCCCAATAGCAGATCATCAATGATGATGTCATCAATTTTGGCATGGAGCCTTTTGACGATAGAACCGAGCGCGGGCAGACCCAAGTGAATGTCGCGAACGATGCCGCAGTGCGGGTGCATATCGCAGTCCACGAACGATATGTTGATGCTTTGTTTAGTGGCGATGTTCATAGCAAAGCTGAGAGTGTTGCGGATGAAAGAAAAAGCATTGTTTGATTGCACGTCAACCGACAATTCCACTTGCTGCATCTCGGAAGTAAGCTGATGAGGGGTTTTTCCTTGCTGCTTGGTGGGGTTATGCACGTGATGGATAGCGCCTGCTGCGACCCCGTATTGGAAAGCGGCGAGCAGATGGGTGAGCTCGTCGGCACTAGCATAGCGGTAGCGCTCGTCGTGTTGGTTGATGGCATCTTCGGTGTTGTGAACCAGCACAGAAGCGGCCACAATGAAGTTGCGCACAGTGATTGTATGCGTAGATGCATACGGGGGGAGCGTCTGCAGAAGCTGGGCAGTGAGCGCGCTGTGTAGGAGTTTAGGTTTTAAGTTAACGCTGTGGAGGTAGGCCGTAGTGTTTTGCGCTTGTGAAACCAGGTTGACGTCATGTTCGTGGCCTTTTTTTGTGAATAGCAAGAGACGGGCAATATCAGAGGCGTAGCGTTTGATCGTGTCCTGCGAGACGCTGCGGAAGTTGCTGTCGGAGCGTTGGTTGAGCGTTTGGAGAAAAAATGGCGGAATGGTGCACATGAGAAATGGAACTTTGGTGAGGTACATGAAAACATTGTTGGTCATAGCAGCCATTGCATCGATGTCGCTTGCACATGTTGGATTTGTGAGTATGGTTGCGTCCTTGAGGCTGACAGAAACAGACTGGATTATGATGTCCAGCTTGGTACACGCAATGAAGAAGTTGGGTTTTTGTTGTGCTTGTGGTTGCAGATGCAGATGATTGGTTTGGATATGTGAGGTGCTTAAGCTTTTGAAGAAGTTGTTCACTGCTTCTTCGGTTTTGTGTTCCGGTTGCAGTATGTGTCGGGGTCTGGAGTTTGTGTTCGGGCTGGGGGGTTGCATGGGCTGTGGCAGTATCGGTGCCGGGGGTTGGGACTGGAGGTTTTGAGGTAGAAGGGGTTGCTGCAGAGTGTTGACCGTTTGGATAGGCAGTTGAAGGTGTTTGCTTATGGTTCCAACGGGGGAGGCGGAGCTCACCGCAAACAGCAGACGGCGAGTGCAGCCGAATATGGTTTGCACTTTTACGGTGCTTTGCTTCGATGTTTGTTCTATTAGCCAAGAAACCGAATGCGCGTGATTGGAATGTGTGTTTGTGATGTGCTCATGGAGACGCTGAAGGTCAATGTAGCGGGAGGTGCACTGCGCGCAGCGGTAGCCGTTCAATATTTGCAGCCCGGCTAGTGGACGCAGAACAGCCACGTTTTGGTTCGGCGCTTCCGGATCATACCAATTCCATAGCGGGGGGAGGTTGTTCTGCTTAAGCATTTCGGTTCTGCGGGACCACATGATGTCGGATGCTTTGCGAGCCTCTTCCTGGCGGAGGAAGTGCGCCTTTCGGAGATGATAGCGCACGGCACGTCGCGAGGGGATTACAGATTCACATTTGAGGCACAGGACGAAGAAGCCGATGGAGTGAATGGCAAGGTTGATAACGGTGTCGAGCGGGTTGGTGAAGGAGGGAGATGCATTTCGTTCTTCATCCGCGATCTGCCCGGCTGATGTTGAGATTATGGCGGTAGCGTTGGGGTTGAGACGGTTGGATTGTGGTGTGTTCGCGTTTGGAGCCGGACCAGGCTGGATATAGTCCAGTCCTATGGAGTGGTTGTGCAAAGTGAGGTTGTCCATATTGGTATGCTCGCAGAAGGGAAGGAGATAAAAAGAAAGGCAGAGCGAGAGATAGAGATGGGTTTTGGCGTGCGGTTGAGTTGTAGAGGTTTTTTGGGGGTAGGGGGAGAGATGGGAAGAGGTTTATTAGTGGCTGGTTGGTGGGCTTTTTGTAGTGATGATTGTGAGGGGGGGCTTGCGCAAAGACGCCGCAATGTGGGTTTTTTGGCGCGCTCATACAGCATCGGAAGTATGAGCTCGCATAGGCTATGGGACTAATACTCGCCACACATGTACACCATGAGGTGCAGAGGGAAAACGGAGCTGGCGCGGCTGGAGATATGTGGACGTTCGTTTAGGTTCACACATGACGTCATACACAAATTGTAATTGGGTTTTTGGTAAGGTGGGAGGTGTGCTGTGTGTGGGGTGATACACATGCCCATGCGCACAGTGGGAATGAGCCGGTGCACACCACAAAACGGCACAGGATTACGTAATACGTTCTTATGCACATGCAAAGGAGCAGGTTTGAGGAATTTGTTTAGGAGTTTTCACCCTTAGGGAGAGGGTGTTTAGGGGTTTTTATTGTGTTTTGTAGAAGTCGAAGAAGGTGTCTGGGGCGAAGGGGTACCAAGATTATTGGTCCAATCGTAAGAAGTACCGTAGTCGATGAAGAGTTCCTCTCCGCGTGCTATACGGCGGGTAGCTCTGATTGTTATCAGAGTGTAAGGCTCGAGGTGCTTACGTGTTTTAAGCGCAGATATCGCAGAACGATCAACGTAGACATTGGCCGTTCGTCTGCATTTGAAACCATCACGAACGGGCTGCGCGTCAGGATCCAACTGGAGGTACCTTGGGTCATTGATGAGTCCTCCTACCCAAAAGGGAGCTGGCGAGATCCAAACGCTTGGTATTTTCTTGTCCTTGTTCAGTCCGATGAGGGAGGTGAAGTCCGGAGCCCTGAGGTCCACTTGCATACAATACGTGCGGAAATACTGTGGGGTAACGCCCATCAAGCCGGAGCCGTATGTTTTGTGGATTTCGGTTCGCTGGGACATGTCGTGATATACCAACGTGCCGTAAAAGTGGAAGACTGTCTCGTCTTCTGCGAACGTACAGCCTGCAAAAACGCCAACCCCAGCAGACGGGTGCACAATGGTTGATTCGGCCACAATAAGGCGTAGCGTTGAAGCCTCATGAGCGCGGAGCTCGTTCACGCTCATTAGGTTGAAGAGTCCTTGGTACTTCTCGGGCCATTGGGAGAGGTCCATGTGAAGGCCGGTGGTGACGAAGTCCTGTGCGCGCCATTTAGAGGAACAATACAAAACTATGTGCTCCGGCAGCGTTTGGTATTGAGGGAAGTTTGGCACGGCTGCCCAAGTCTGGGAGGGACGCAGATATCCCTTAAATTAGTTGTGCACCGCGTTGGCTGCATCCACCAAACCTTTCGTGACGGTAACGCTGGCAACGTTCTCGTCAATGAGTCTTGAGAAGTGTTTCAGTGCGTGATGTCTGGCGTGGTGGAAGCATGCTTCGTCCTTCTCGCAACCGACGAATCTGCGTGCTTCGCCTTTCTTAAAAGACATGCAGGCAAGCGCTGTCGAGAAGGTGCCGCCAAACAGGTCAAGAACCGTATCACCCGGTTGAGAGAACCTGGAAATGAGCTCCATGTTGAGTCGAATTGGCTTTTGTTCTGGACGAACAGCCTCACGCTTCACATCTTCGCTGTCTGTGTAGCGGGACCACATGAGACGCTCATTCAAATCGTCGGCCGGAACACGGTCGATGATTTTCTTGTACGCGGTGACCGTGGACGGGACGTAACTGAAGTTGGTGTAGTTCACCATTTTGTCCTTTTGCGCCCGAGTGAGACCTGTTTTGACGCCATGAACCGCGTATTGGGTGATGGGTATCAACTCTCCAGATGCTAGGCCCGGCGACACGGTGTTGTTACCCGGTGCACGGATCATGTGCAATGGGCAGTGGTCCACGTGGAACATTGTGGCAACGGTACCATCGGCTTCCCTGCGGTCAACGCTGTTCAACAGCTTACGCCAACGCGCGAACTGCTCAAGCGAGCAGAAAATGACGAAGTGGCCACCAGCACGTAACAAGGGACTCATTGTTATTGTAACCCCTTTCATGTCGGCGACGGTGAGGGTGTCGTAGTCGCTGTTCGGCCTGCCACGCATAGAGCGAATGGCGTAAGGGGGGTCTGTCAATACCAACTGAGCCTGGGAGCATGGCACGGGGTCCGGGGCACGCAATGTGTTGTGCACATCCACGAGGTCGTCAAAGCCGCAGCAATACATTGCGTAATGCTTCATCATATGCTCCTGCACCAATTCCAATGCATTGAGCACGTGTACGTCGGCCGGCTGGTCTGGGGGAATGATGTCCGCCTACTCCTCGCTGTAGGGAAGATCGCGCTCCATTGTACTCTGTGGGTCCGGGCCTAGCGAGGAGGGGGGGTGGGGCGCCTTGGGATTGCTGCCCGTGGTTCCACCGCTGCTACTGCTGCTGGTGGGTTCTTGTACCAAGTCTATGACGTTCACTGGTATGGCGGAAGTGGCGGGACGCCCAGCAGCAGTAGTGGCAGATTTGGCACTGGCGTGCGCGTTGTGGTGTTGGGTGTTGACCTCACGAATGGGTTTCCAAAGCTGCGCACTCAGCATGTCGAACCGTTGGAGGAACGAACGCTGCCGGGAATGCTGCGGCTCGATTTCCTTACACTTGTCGTCTGGAAGCAACTCTAGCAGCAACTTCCATGGGCGCAAGTTCGCCTCGTACAGTCGGGGATGCGAGACGACGCTGACCACATCGCTAAGGAACTCCTCACTCAGTGCGCGGAGGCTTGAATACACCTCGTCCGATTGTGCGAACGCTTTGGAGTCCACTTGGGATAGGTCGGTGCATGATTTTTCGGTCCTGTGTGAGAGTTTTAAGCTGCGTGAGTGGAGAGAAGCCATCTTCACGATTGCCTATTACTTCAAACCCCAAGCTGTCCGGATCGAAAATGATATACGGGTACACCATGCTCTCAACGTCAGTGAATCCGAGAAAGGTGGCAAAGCAATCCCACGAGCGAGTAACCTGTTGCACACCGTACGCAACTCGGCTGCAGGTGAACGCGTCGAAGTTCCTAAGGGAGCTCGGCGTCGTCTGAGCACCCGGAATGGGTGGTCCTCGCTTTCGCTTTCCAGAGAAAGCTACGCGCTGGCGAGACCACTGTACAAACATCGTCATGTAAATCAACACCTCGAATCGCGAAGCGCGTTCTGTTGGGACATCGGTGCGTTTGTTCTTATAGTAGTGTTGCATGTAAGTGTGGGTTTGCGCTTGGTTTTGAGGGATGTCGGTAAGCGCTTGGTTCTGACGCAAAACGTTAAACGAGTGGTGTAATCGCTGTATGTACGTTTTTCATGCCTTAAGTGGATGAAGAAGAGCTGTGCGCCGGTTATGAAAAGAACGCTTGAGCTCAAAAACCCTGGCTAAATATTATAGAATGCTTGGTTCGGCTAAAAACCAAGCGCATACATCAAAAAATTAGGATTTGACATCGCCGTTTGCGCTTGGTTTTAGGCATATATAGCACGTGCCGCGTGCATGTCGTGTAAGTAGCGTAGTTGGGCGCATATTTAAAGGTTTAGCGCGCCAATACAGGGTGCCCCAGCGCTTGGTTTTAGCCATGATTTGTCAGAGCCTTGTAAGAAGGTCCTGAAAGTGCGCGCGCGCGCATATGTGCGTGTTGGAGGCTTTGGAAGAATGGTTTCTGAGCTGGTTTGGCAAGGTTTGGTCGCATGCTCCATGCGCTTGGTTTTAGCCAGCTTTTCGCAGACCAAGCGCGTGGGATGTTTTTTGGCTCATTTGTAGAATGTGGGAAAGCGCTTGGTTTTGGACTGGCTTGCAGAAACCAAGCAACACGTCAATATTTTGCACATTGTACAAATGTACGAAAGCGCTTGGTTTTGGACACATTTGCCCAAATCAAACATTTCGGGCATGTTTACGCACATTGTGCAAATGATCGAAAGCGCTTGGTTTTGGGCACATTCACGCAACCTAGCAGTGCGGGGTTTTTTTCGCACATTGTAGAAATATGCGAAAGCGCTTGGTTTTAGGCCATTTAGGTGCGAGACCAAGCAAAGCGTGGATTTTTTTGCACATTGTACAAGACTGCAAAAGCCCTTGGTTTTTGCAACATTTGCTAAAACCATGCAATGCAGGCATGTTAACGCATATTGAGCAAAAGGGCGAAAGCGCTTGGTTTTGAAGAGATTTGTGGAAACCTTCTTCGGCTGTTTCTGGCATCCATGGTATGAATCGAACAAATTCCTTGAGCTTCTGATCTGCCTTTAGTTCTCCAGAAGATAAAATAGAGGATGTCCGAAGTTAAAACTCATTTTCTGTGTTGGATCTATTAGAAGAAGCTAGTGCATTCTGTGGAATCTTCGAAAGTGATGACATCTCGTTCGTCACTTGGTTATCAGCGACCGTAAAACCCTCTTCGGAGTGCCGTTTTTGCTGGAAAGTGCTACTATCTGTGCGATTGTCTTCAAACCTTCGTTTATGTATCAAACACAGTCGATGTTCTAGTTCTTTCTTCCATACTTCCATTCTTTCGTCATTGTTATTTGATGAAGCACAAGATTGATTGAGAATCTTACGACTGATTTCAACCCCTATCGTGGATTCAAGCTCTATTACTTGTCATGGTGTTTGGAACCCAATTCCATCCCCACCTCCCTGTAAAGGTTTCACGTACCCATGTCGTTCCATGTTTTGAAGATATTCGTTGAAAAAGGAGTGTTTGTGTCTGGTATATGTTGGAGATTTAGGCGAGTAGAAGTACTCTACCTATGTAATGCATTGTACGGTTCAAACTGGCAAAATAACGATTCTGAGCCATTATTTTGACATTTTGAACCTTTTGCGAACCATTAGTGAACCATTCAGTGTTTTAATTAATTTATCTACATGGCTCTTACTGAACGGATATATTGCTTACTAGGGGTAAATCATAGTCAACGTAGTTCTTATTGAAGGTTTGCAAAGCATTTCTAGGGAATATTGTCCTGGCTGGTTGGCAGATTATAATCTATTCTTAAAATTTGCTTTTGACGGCAGTAGTTATTTGTTAAGTAACTTTTGGGCACTTTATAGGGTAACCTAAGGGGACAGTGGTGTTTACAATGTGTCACAGGGTTTTGGACTCACTTACAATGTGACGTAAGGGTGACTTACACTTGCGAACCTAGGGAGGGGGTTCAATTTGGCTCGTAATCCATCATTCTGAGGCGGATCACGACTGACAATGCGAACTTGTTCTTGAATTCCGTCGCAAAACGTACTACTGCTCAAGCATTACCGGCCTTTAACGTAACACTTGAAAGATTGCAAGGTTACAAGGCTGACACAGTCGCAATATCTCCCGCAACTGACGCATGTCGGAATTGCACTAATCTTGCTATGCACATGTTACTGTAATTGCTTTTGGACCGCATGGACAATTCAGAGAGGATTCGCCTAAAGGAACCACTTATTGGAATGCTACTCTATCATTGATTCTCGGAAGTGAAAAGCTCTGTGTGTTCTTTACTTACTGTTGGCGCCATCACGAGACAGTGACGCAGGGGGCCAAAATAAATGACAAGTTAGCCTAAAAAAGGTATTCCTCGTAGCTCGAAGCCCCAAAAAGATGAAACAACACGATCAAAAGATCAAATGAACAACCAATGCAGGGACCAAAAGGACTCAACCTGTAACGATAACAACAAATACAAAAGAGAGCACAAGGCTCAATCCAAATACAAACTTCTTGATACTTCTTGAAACGGCGCACAACCCAAGAATTATTTCAAGGGTCACTAGGAGTCAGACTCCCGGCTTCCGGTAAGACACTCCGGATGTGAAATGGTTTCTGCAGCCTACCCACTTCTGCACCAACCAGAAGCAGGTGCGTACAATCCTTACAGGGCTTCCAAAGGAGAGCTACTAACAGCGGGATATGCTTTCAATCTATACCCAATCTGGCCCTTTGCAGGAGAGGTTTCACGGCACGTCACCTGCGGACAGCTTCCCGTCAAGCACCTCCGTCCGGAAACCACCAGGTCTTGCGACCGTCACCTTTATCCGAGCAAAGCTCGGGTGGGGGCTCACACACGACAGAAACGCCTTTGATACACACTACCCGTAGCCCGTCCACGCCAAGGGCGCTTCAACCGGTCTCAGCGACGGTAATGCCCCACCCAAAGTATGCACAAAGCGGCAAGCTCCTCATTAAGTGCGGTTGAGAGTTGATGGTTGATAGTAATAGTTGACACAGTTGTGGGGGTGAGGACTTGAGATGTGGTTCTCCTTGAGATGAGTCCAGACCGAAGTTCGGGACTCAACTCGGCCTTTTATAGAGTCAAAAAGCATGCAAAACAACACAGAAACGCATTACTACTTTCTACTTACTCATGTGTGCGTCTAGGTTACTCCATTGGCTTCCAGAAGCCTCTGGAGCTGCACACTAACCAATAGAAATTTAGCAACTGGCGACTGCATCACCGAAATACAGTGGTAATGCTGGGCCAGCGAAGCTTACAATGCTCCAGACACTGCTGGAGCACTCTACACGTGTGTTCTAGCAGTGCTGGAATATTCTACCAATTTCACGACCGACACAATCCCAGCCCCAAAGGTTGCTTCGCCGCGGCAACTTTGAAAATCTAAACTCCATTCGGACGCGGAAAGAACATCTTCAAGCGACGAGCGTGTATGCCATGTCTGGTGTAGCGATTGTGTGGGGAAACCAATGTGTAGCGGGGGTGCATGGCTCTCACAACACTACATGGGCCAAAGAACTTCAAAGAGAATGCAGGCCACTTAATTGTTGTATTCAAGGCCTTTCCCTTTGCATTCAAAACCAGATCGCCAACTTGAAACTTCTGTATCTTCTTCTCGTCAACATTTTGCCTGCGTCTGAGCGCAGAACGCTCCGCCCTGGGGTTAGATGCTACTAAAGCTTCGACTGCTTTGAATGTGTCCGTAGAATTCGTCCTTCTGGTAACCATGCCCTCCTTCTCTCGGGCCATGCGCGGCTTCACGCCATAAAGTAGCTCGAAAGGCGAGATTCCACTGGCTAGGTGTCTGCGACGGTATCCATACAGTACAGAAGAAAGATCATCGTCCCAACTAGAACGGTTTGCAAGCACCATCTTTCCAAGAGACCGCTTAAGTGTAGCAACCATTCTTTCAGCTCTACCATTCGACATGGGAGCGTAAGCCAGGACTGTCTTCCACTTGATACCATTTTCTTTCATGAAAGCTGAAAGGGAGTTAGAAGTGAAGCAAGTCGCGTTGTCTGACACAATGATCCTAGGCAGCCCGAAGGGAGAAATGATCATCTTCTTCACAAAGTCAATAACCACTTGTGGCGTAGATGTTTTGGTGGGAATAGAAATAGACCAGCCAGTCAAGTGCTCCACACAAACCAGAAGAAACCTGTGCCCGGAGCTTCTTTTCGGGAATGGGCCTGCGAAGTCAATCGAGTATACATCAAAAAGAGAGGACATGGGAGTATGCATGTTGCTGTAGTACTTGGGCAGTGGGGCCATTCTCTGACATTCGTCGCAACTCTTGACATATTCTCCAATTTCTTGGTAAATATTGGGCCACCAGAACCCCTCAGTGATCATCTTCCTCGTAGCCTTAACGTCCCAATGTCCGATCTCATCATGAAACGACTTGATAATGATTTGTCTCAGTTTGATGTCGGGAACAACTCATAGGTGATTCACCATTCTTCTGAAGAGCTTCCCTTCTCAGACAAGGAACCGCTTAGCGTTTCGTCGGATCGCCTGACGGATGTAGGCATCTTCCTCATCAGAAGGCAACCCAGAAAGGTAGCGAGCAATATTAGCATAGTACGGTTGCAGTCCAGAAAACTGTACGGCGTCAGAGGCCAGACAAACCAAATCCCATTCGTCTTCGTGCACTTCAACTTATTTTCCATGAACGACCCTAGAGAGATAATCGGCAGCACCATTATCCTTGCCTGCACGGTACTCAATCTCGAAATCATATTCAGCCAGGAAATCGAGCCAGCGTGCCAAGCGTCCATGTATATCTCGCTTCTGGAATGCATAACGCAGAGCCATGTGATCAGTGATAACCTTGAATGGAACGGACGAAAGAAGATACACCCTGAACGTCTTAAGAGCAAATATGACCGCCAAAGCTTCTCTTTCGCATGCAGAGTAATATTTCCTGCTGCAGTCATGGTACGGCTGGCAAATTGCAGCGGGTGAATGCTTCCATCCTCTTTCTTCTGAGATAACACTGGGCTACGGGAAACACTGGAAGCGTCGGTCTCCACAATGAAAGGCTCCTCGAAGTCTGGAAACGATAACAATGGGGGCTCTGTCAGCTTCTTCTTCAAACTTTGAAAGGCATCAAGCATCTCATCCGTCCATGTCAGAGTCCTGGTCCCAGATGTAGCACTGTGAAGAGCTGAAGATGTCTCTGCAAAGCCTCTGATGAATTGGCGATAGTACCCTGCCAATCCAAGAAATGACCTTAGCTCTGTTGTAGTTCTGGGGATTGGGGCGTCCTGTATCTTCTCAATCTTTGAATAGTCCACAGATAACCCACTGGAATCAATGACATGTCCAAGAAGAGATATTCTCGGGAGTGCAAAGAAACACTTTGACAACTTAAGCTTAAGGCCGTGCTTACTAATGCGTTCCAGCACTACCTTCCGATGAACAGTATGCTCTTCCCAGCTCTTAGAGAACATAACAACGTCATCAATATAGACTTTCACGAACGGCAGATCTCTAAGAACATGGTCCATCATCCGCTGAAAGGTAGAGGGAGCATTCATTAGACCAAAAGGCATGACTTTGAACATGAAAGTTCCATACCTGCAAACAAAATTGGTCATCTCTTTGGATTCTTCAGACATTCTCACTTGCCAGTATCCAGAAAACAGATCGAGTGTAGTGAACACGCAACACCCGCTAATGTCGTCAAATATTTCCTCCATTCGAGGCAGCGGCTAGCGATCTGCCTTCATGACCCTATTGAGTTCTCGGTAGTCCACACAGAACCTTGGAGATCCATCTTCCTTAGAGGCTATGACCACTGGAAACGACCAGGCTGACGAAGAAGGGGTAATAATACCGGCTTCAAGTAGGAGATCTATTTCCTTTCGAATGAACTCATTGTGCTTCGGGGACATTCTTCTTGCCCGGAAATATATTGGCTTATCAACGGTGAGCTCGAAGGAATGTGAGACGGGGACATCGGCAGGGCGCAGATCTGTTAAGGACCACGCGATTACATGAGCTTCTTTCAGGCATGAGCTCATCTCTTTTTGTTCTTTCTCTGGTACATGAGAGAGCTTTGAGAACAACAACTCATCATGCTGATCCTTAGTAGTGATGTCCAACTCTGATATCATGTCATTACTTTCGTCTTGAGTCTTGCCTGTCAGAGCGACGACCAGTTCATCATCCTCCTCGGAATCGCTCTCATCACAAGCAGCGTCGGAGTCAGACGTAAAATCGTCGCTATCCGTGTCACCCTCATCCCCTTCTGATACTTCAACGCGAGCATAGTCAAACCCAAGTGTCACTTTCTTGCCAGCTATTTTCATATTAACTTGTTGATTACCAAGATCTAGGCAGGCCTGAAGCGTCTCAAGTGTGGGACACCCAACAATACTATCGAATGGAGGCCCTCCGATTACAAGGAAGTCCAATGGAATTGAAATGCCTCCGAACGAAATGGGCACATCATGAAATATACCCTTACATACAGCGCTTGTTCCATTAGCAACCGTGATCGTCTTTGAGGTAGGTTCGGGCTCCAACGATAGTTTCATGCACAGCTTAGTAGACATGAGGTTAGAGACAGCACCAGAATCAAGCAAAGCTTCGGTTTCAGTTCCATATATCCTTACAGGAACTGCTTTCAGAAGTCTAGGCTGTCTGCCAACTGGAGCAACAAGAGAGCGCCGGACATTGCTTTTTTGGCTAATGAACTTTCGAATCTCTTTCTTAGCGTCATCGGAGTCTCCACGGATTAATTGCCCAAACGTGAGCCCAGATGAGGCATTAGCCAGCTCCGTTAGAACATTATATTTGCTTGCATGATCCTGCATTCTCTCTTTCCTGGGCTTTTTCTGTTTTTGTTTCTTTTGCTTCTGCTCATGACCCTTTGCGCGGAGGATTCTCTCTTCATAGCCAGGTGGCTTCAACAAGGAAGGGATAGGTGCTCTGCCATCTGAACGGCGCTGCGTTGGGAGCGCTTCACCATCGGCACTTTTCTTGGTCGTAGCGACGACTTCGGCACTCTGAGGGTTCTCAGTCACGATGGAAACGGTATCAGACCTCTTCTGTGCGCTGGACGAAGAATCTTTCTGTTCCTCTCTGTTTTCCGACACCTTTCGAGTCTCTTCGGGCATGATACGTCTCCAACAAGCAATGTCGGAGTGCCCAAGCTTTCCACACCTAGCACATCTGGTATCACGGTGTGGGTTGGCATCACATTAAGACGCGTAGTGACCGGGCTCCCTACAGTAGGCGCATGTTTGTTTTCTCGTAATCTCTGCGCTCCGCCTGTGACTTCTTAACCATGAGAGTAAGCTCTGCGAAGTGTTCGGATAATTTATCAACCTTGGACTCCAAACCCTGGTAAGAAGAATTATCCAATGGTCTGTGGTTTTGGACAATACGCTTCGGTGGGCCCATGAATGAAACATGCGAACCCATCCCTTTCTTGGCAGCATCGAAGGCTTTCACTTGAATCTTCAACTCTTCATAATCTTCTGCACCACGAAAGACGATAAACTGAGCTAAATCAGCGTATTCCATCACCGCTTTTCTTAACAGGCCGAAATTTGCCTTACAATTGAATCCAGCTTTCTGGAAGAGGATGTCCATATGACTCAAGGAACCAACCAAATCTCCATAATCCAGTTTAGCCGATATTGCCAGGCGAATATCTTCTTCAGGTTCTTCGACTTTTCCAAAGCGATTGATAAAAGCTTGTTTCACGGATTGATAATCTTTTGCTTCTTCAGAGAGGGAACCATTAATGGCGTAAGGATCATAATAAAACTTGAAGTCTTTCTTCTCTAGAAAGCCAAGAAGCTCGAGCCCCATATCGTCTTCGGTCTTTCCTCTCATAGCAACATTTTCAAAGTAGAAGAAAAACATCACAACTTCTACAGACATTCCATCGAAAGAAGTGAATGTAGGGCTAGAATCAGAAGAATTCCTTCCTCGAGAGTACCATGTGGGCGCCATCACGAGAGGGTGACGCAGGGGGCCAAAATAAATGACAAATTAGCCTAAATAAAGGTATTCCTCGTAGCTCGAAGCCCCAAAAAGATGAAACAACACGATCAAAAGATCAAATGAACAACCAATGCAGGGACCAAAAGGACTCAACCTGCAACGATAACAACAAGTACAAAGGAGAGCACAAGGCTCAATCCAAATACAAACTTCTTGATACTTCTTGAAACGGCGCACAACCCAAGAAATATTTCAAGGGTCACTAGGAGTCAGACTCCCGGCTTCCGGTAAGACACTCCGGATGTGAAGTGGTTTCTGCAGCCTACCCGCTTCTGCACCAACCAGAGGCAGGTGCGTACAATCCTTACAGGGCTTCCAAAGGAGAGCTACTTACAGCAGGATATGCTTTCACTCTATACCCAATCTGGCCCTTTGCAGGAGAGGTTGCACGGCACGTTGCCTGCGGACTGCTTCCCGTCAAGCACCTCCGCCCGGAAACCACCAGGTCTTTCGACCGTCACCGTTATCCGAGCAAAGCTCCGGTGGGGGCTCACAGACGACCGAAACGCCTTTGGTACACACTACCTGTCTCCCGTCCACGCCAAGGGCGCTTCAACTGGTCTCAGCGACGGTAATGCCCCACCCCAAGTATGCAAAAAGCGGCATGCGCCTCACTAAGTGCGGTTGAGAGTTGATGGTTGATAGCAATAGTTGACACAGTTGTGGGGGTGAGGACTTGAGATGTGGTTCTCCTTGAGATGAGTCCAGACCGAAGTTCGGGACTCAACTCGGCCTTTTATAGAGTCAAAAAGCATGCAAAACAACACAGAAACGCATTACTACTTTCTACTTACTCATGTGTGCGTCTAGGTTACTCCATTGGCTTCCAGAAGCCTCTGGAGCTGCACAATAACCAATAGTAATTTAGCAACTGGCGACTGCA
Source organism: Gracilariopsis chorda (assembly GCA_003194525.1). NCBI lineage: Eukaryota > Rhodophyta > Florideophyceae > Gracilariales > Gracilariaceae > Gracilariopsis > Gracilariopsis chorda. Next base: position 16,603 of record NBIV01000252.1, read on the forward strand.
TCACCGAAATACAGTGGTAATGCTGGGCCAGCGAAGCTTACAATGCTCCAGACACTGCTGGAGCACTCTACACGTGTGTTCCAGCAGTGCTGGAATATTCTACCAATTTGGCGACCGACACTTACCAGTTTCGGAAGGCTGGGCACCACCTGAGACCGAGTACTTGCAGTCGGTGACCAACCGCCTGTTTTCTTTTAATTACGTGCAAAACCATGCACAGTGTGCAAAAAAAGAGCATTCGAAAAAATAACTGTTATTTATGTATGGAGGAGCTAAGGCACTTTCCGTTTAACGGGATGTCAGCTGATCTCGTCTCGCCACTTTTAGCTTGAGGAAGAAAACGGCTAACTGAGAAAAGAGTTCTCATTTTTCCGCTCTCAGCCAATGTTTTGCCGGTTCGTTCGAGTTCGAATGAGTCAGTCCATGGCTCTCACAAAGTTATATACCTCTTTTTTCCATCTCTTCCTGCGATGTTTGTGCAGGTATTGCGTTCTTCCGGCCAATCAACAACCCCACAGAGACTCTTCGCCCAATCTACCTTTCTGTTCCAAAGCTCCGAAATTGTTTCGACTCTTCCTGCCTAACATCCTTTTTGACCCATTCAACTGGGTGGAGCGCGCGTCGGGTGGCTATTCACTGCAAATATTGAAACCAAAAGGTCAAAAACCGTGCTCTTGTGGCACATGGATGCTCTTTTCCGTAGCTCCGTTTCGCTTTCTATTGTATGGCAACCCATTCGTGGACAGAGGGGTGAGTACAGCTACTACCGATTAGTCATACCTGTCTGTCATGAATCTCAGACACGAACGCACTTGCTGTCGTACGATTTGTGTAAGCGATTGTGGAATAGGTTTTACGAGAGCTCCAAGCAGTGCCGCCCTGATTCATACGCCATCTTGGAAAAAGAGGGCGTCTCGCTTCTCAACGGAATTGTACACTGTGTGAGGCCTGGAGAGGTTTGTGCTTCGCTTTTGACCGCGTTCGTGGATGCTGTCATTCGAAAACACGCAAGAAACGATATCGTTACCACCTGGATAACCGTTACGAGTCTGTACAACCTGTGGCTGTTTACATGCGATGTGAAAACGGAGCTGTTTGCTGATTGTTTTAATGAGAGTGGGATACTGCGGTCTTACTGCAGCAAGGATGATGGAGACAATGATTTTGGTGCACTTGGAACGTGGGAGGATAAGGAATGTACAGTTGAAAGTGCTGCGGGTAACCCTCCATTTGATAAGAACTTGATAACGTCCATATTGCATCGCTTTGAGGAATGTGTGCAGCGCTCTGAGCCTTACTGTCGCGTCGTGTGGCTTCCTATGGGCAATCAGTACAACGACCTCACACATGTCAATACATTGACATCAGAGGGTGAAATTCTGGTTACCTCTCCGCCTGGTTCTTTCCCTTTCATGAACCAACAGGTACTGCTCTCTCGAGACCACCTCAAGCTTAAACCATTCCAGTATCAATCGATCGGTATATTTATTTGGTGTAACCGTCAGTATCTCCTAGAGCACAGACCTCCAGCGGACATCGAAGATATCTACATGGTTTGGATTGAAAAGTTTCTCTACAATTATGAACATGGTACTCTTCATAGAGACGCATTTCTCAGGGCTTTCCCACCGGACCTACGAGATTCACAGCCACCTGTTGGGTTCTTCTTGCAGGCATTATTCGACAGTTGTTGATACTGTCCTCCATACAATTACAAAAAACCTCATGATGGTGATTAGATACCATCAGCTTCCAGTTCGTCACTCATGACAGAATGCGTGCCTTCAGACAAGGAATCCGAACTTTCATTGCATTCACTCGTCTCAGAGTCCTCTCTAATTTCGTTGACATTGGTGGATACGTTGACCGTGCACTCGGTCTGGCCATCTGTAGTCAGTCTCACATCTCCTGAGCTCGTTTCTGTGGTCCCCTGTGTATCGCCTTCCCCTCCTTCAGTCTGCACCGATGTCGGCCTGTTCTTGCAAATTTCCTCGAGACACCCGCATCCTATGCATTTTACGGATGTCTTCACGCATGTGCACCTCCGCGTGACACAGTCCCCTTTGCAATTACATGAAGTTATAACGTTGGTAATCCTTTTTTGTATCTCCTTAACATCCTGCTCGCAATCCACAAGTACCGTTCCATCGGTTTCAAACCTGTTTGCCTTTGAACACCCTCTTACAACACGGTGACCAAGGTCTCGATCGCTAGACTTCCCCCAATACTTCTCTACAATGAAAAGCGCCCTGTTATAGTGTATCATAATGTGTTCACGATGTGGCACCAGCTCATTACTCATGTTGCTCATGTCAGCCACAAAATTCCTGACATCGATACTCCACTCCGCACTCCCTACAGGATGGCTCGATACGAAGCAAGACCGTCTGAGGAAAGAAAGCTCCTGTGACTTCAAGACGCCTCGTTGCACTTCTTTCGATATAACTCCTTTCTGCTCTTGTTGGGTGCATACAATCTTCTTGCCATGTCGCACCAGGTACAGCATACAGAACAGCAAATCTGCAGCATCTAGGCTGCGTTCGCCTGCTGCGAGGAGAGAGCCTCCAGACTTGATGAACATAGAAAACGGCTTCCAGAACATGTCATGACTCATTCCGTAAATGGAGGGAGAAAAGTCACACCCCGCCAAACAGTACAGAGTTGCCACACTTCCCCGCAAGTGCCCATCGTCTGTAAAGAATCAACAGCAGCATCCAGATCATGGACAGAATCGCTTTTTACGTGCAGAATGCCTTTGCGGTACATACAAGGATTGCTGAGAAGAATCATGAACACGTCTGTATCCTCTGATACAATGTCTGATTGGCATGCTTCCTCATGCACCCAAACCTGAGAATGCGCTCCGTAGCCATCATAGCCCTCCGCACTTGCCCTTTCTTGTGTGACACCTCGTATGTACTCCATTGTTACAGCAACAAACCTGGTTTCCGCCTCTCCATGACGTATGTCGACGCCACCGACGTACATACAACCACTGGACTGAAACACAAGGCATCGAAATAGCGGCGCTGCAACGAGATTGCCCTCATCTGTAGAAGTTGAATCCCTTTTGGACAGAATCACACGGCCAGCCAGTGAATTCCCCACAACACCTTGTGACGCCCTTTTAGGCAGAAAATCCGATGGTACGCAATTACCAAAGGTGGTCGGTATAGCAAACGAGCCACCGTGAAGAAATACGGAGCACTGCTGTTGAGTCTCATCAAGCAACTCAAACGCCGCTACTGCTCCACAGAACAAATGAAGTGTGGCCAGCTCATTCTTGTACGCTCTGTCCTTGAGTAGCAATGACCATGGTACATTCCATTCATCCTGAAAACCAATACCCGGAGGAAGGTTTGTATTTCTTGACTGTTCCAGATCATCAATGACATTGTAGTTGCTCCTGTTGAAGTCCCACCTCATCTGCTCCGCCTTCTTTTGAACAAGAACCTGTACGGGGTCGTCGATGTGCAAGTGAAGTTGTCGCAAACGTTGCGCACGTGGACCTGTGATCCACGGCCGTATAATTGCCTTCATTTTACTCGTCACAACTTTTTCCAACGATGTCCCTCTCTGCCCCGAGTCTCCCCTATAGTGCAGCGAATTCATGACTTCGATTTGAACGGTGGCATAAAATGGCATGCATGTGTCGAATCGGTTGCGTGAAACTTTTCTTAGCGTGTTACCATCTTGTTCAGTGGTTACTAGATCATTCATGGGATATATTACTTCCCTGTTGTCTGCTGACGAGTATTTAAGGAGTCTGGACTTCACCCCGTGAGCGACGTGGCCGTCTTGATTCAGAAAGCTGTCCGCGTATGGAGATATCATATACCTCGATTCATGTAACGCATCCCAGCGGGCCAATACCTCCTTCAAGTAGAGGTGATTTCCGGTGCTCAATGCCAATCTCTCTTCGGCGTGCAGAGCGTCCTTCAAATTTGACAATTTTCGTCGACATTCCTGCACTGTTTTCATGAAGGCCTCCCTGCTTCTCGGTCTTTTACGAGTACTAATGTGCTCATGAACTCGTGTTACGTCTGTAAAGTGTTCCGCATGACCTAAAAACTCAGTCCCGCCAGCCTTAGACATGGACTTACCGGGTGTCAGTACAGCTCTAGCCTTTGTCCAATGCTTGAATTTCTTGCCACCGAAGTATTGTGTTCTTTCACTTTCATTCAATGCCCCGAACAATTCAGGGAATAGGACCGATGCATGGAGCTTTGCGGTGAGTTTTCCTTTTTCTGTTATACTGAAAATATTGTCTTGGTCTCTTCTGATGGCCATACGCTTCGGAGGTGCACAAAATACGTTCGTGAGCCACTCTTCTCCACGATGCGACGCACTCAAAAATCCAGCTTCTCTCATGACATGTATTATCCTTGCGACTGTCTTCCAGTGACATGCTTTCCTGTCATATTGCACGAGTGGCCCTAGCGGGTCCCCACCATCACCTTCATCTCTCGTGCGACCGCACGACCTACACGCCTCTGTCATGAACCTTGTTAAAGCTCTGAACATTGAAACCTGCATCAGCCATGCTGCCGAATTCTCTAGATGCCCCAAGAAGTTGAAGCTTAGACTCTTCACATGCCTTACTATCAACATTTCTAGAGCCTCGTCAATGTGAGTGTATCCAAAGCCCCACCTATCGACACCGAATCTTCCCCTCCCTGTGAAGCTGAGCAGCTTCATGACCATGTGGCCTGGTTTTTTTTGTGAATAGCTCTTCGGTGACTGCAGGCGGCAGAATTCTTTTAAAGAACGCGAAAAATAGTGAAAGCTCTTGATACTTGAGGTGCGCGGACGAATGCAGGATGGCATTGTGTTTATACCAAAAAGCATGTACAAATTCTGTGTGTCCAGTTCTCGAGAGAACGTGGAACCCTACGGTGGGCAGTAGACACGAGAAAAGCACTGTTTCCACAAAATGTACTCCATTTGTCCCCTGCACGAATCGCGACTGTATCCTCTCCCTCAGAGACTCACCTACCCGAATTACATCAGGTGTAACAATATCGGATGTGGCGCCGTAGAGGGAATCAGACGGCTTTTACCGCTGGTCATGATGGCATTCGTTTGCTGTGGATTGAGTAGGACAATCTGCAGAGAACCGTTTTGCAGTGTGGGTCTTGTTAAGCTCTGAGACGTTCGCCGAAAGATGTGCATCTTATTGGACTGCAAGGTTGATTAAATGAATAATGAACGCGCAGGCGAGATTGAACAAAACCGCGCGGTTGTTTCGGGCATGAGAGTGTTTCAGAAAGTTTGCAACGATGCTGCTAGACAATCCTGCGCATTTGGCGAGCTCATCCAAGCCTAGCCCATCCAACATCTCCTTGCAAAAACCATACATCGCCTGCTTCTCGGCATGGAAAAAGCCAGGGAAAGGAACCAACCAATCGTGCAACTGCAAGCCTTCCCCGTGCACGTTGTCATCATTTTCACGCGTCTTTCTACAGCGGGCCAGATGTCCACGCCACGACTCCAGCTATAGCTTTACAAACATCTTATGGCTCGGCTGATCGCCATCTAGAACAACATACCGCGGGCAACCAGATTGCCCTGGTCGCAATTGCTCCTCTATCAAGTTGAGGAACCTGCGTACGGTCAGAATGTCCGCGGCTCTATCCCTATTAATCTGTACATACACGACAGTTTGATCGTACAGAGATTCATCAGTCAGCGGCCTACCCCCGTGCGGCTTAAATGAGGATAGCAGCAACGTTCGGAAGTTCACTGGCGTGTCTTCCAGTCCAAAATTGAATTCACTTGTGGTCCCGACATTGTATTCGCTAGCATTGGAATTCTTCCCGCCAACCAAACGCCCTCGGAGTAAAGAAACAAGACCGAAGACGGCGTTGTTAAACTGTTGCAGTGTAGTGGTGTTATTAACGTCTGTGAGCGTGTCCATGAATTTGTCGCGATTTCCCAGACAAGCGGGATCTTTCCAAGAACCATTTCTTCGTCTTTTGAACGGCGGTGATTCTTCATCAAAAAAAGTGCGCTTCTTTCCTCGTAGTTGTCCTTGAAGTAGTGATCCATTTACCTTTGGTAATGCCTTTCCGTCCACTTTGACGGAATGCAGTGGCTTGATATCCCAGTTATCAAACTGTAAAACTGGAATAGCAACTTCGTCCAGGAGATTGAAATCCCATGGTCCCTGACTCTCTCTTTTGGCTATGAGGTTTTGCCGGTATCTTTCAGTGACCGTGTAGGAAAGGAAAAAACCCATCGAATTGAGTACGCTCACGAACGATAGAGTGACTTCACATATACCGCTAACTGAAACACTTACCGTCAAAGGACCGGGAGTCCCATTTGTTCTGGCGAGAACGAGCTGCTCTACAATCTTCAAAGCTCTGACGTAAAGAAGCAGGTCCGCTCGCGAGTACGAAGTGCAGTTGCACAACTCTTCCTCTATTGTTGGTTTCGGCAAGGCATCAATAGAATTGCAGGCTGGAAAAATATGTTCCAATTGCTTGCCTTGGATCCTAGCTGCAGCATTCCAAGCAAGAAGCCTCCTCTGCGATGCCATCTGCAATATGACATCAATCCAAAGCGATTTTGGTACAGAAGCAACTTCATCACTTAGAGACCACTCTCCCTTCCAATAGGCGTCCTTTTTTGCAACAAAATGAGCCCTCACTATGTCGAGACTTGCCCACATATCGTTCAGACTTGGTCGAGGACTTGCACATAATAAGGATGGCCCCGGTGCTGCCACCTGAGATAGTATCTCATCCACTTGATCGACACGCACGTAGCATCTTAAGAGGTAGCTTAGCTTTTTCAGAATTATACCTTGCCCTGCAAGAACCGGCTCAATTCTCTTTTCGAACGTGCGGCCATCAATATTCTGCTGGACATCTGTCGTATCACGAATCTGCGAAATAACTACTTTTCTGCTGCGAAAAACATCTTGAAAACGAAGCATACGCACGCCATCCACACCTCCTAGTCGGGACCGAATGCAACTATCCCTCATCCTCACGGCAACACCTGACAGAGCTGCAGGTAGCGTTTCATTTAGCAGGGGGGACCTGTTCGCCTGTGCTGGATTGGCAAGTGAAAAAAGCATAGACCTCACAACAAAAAGATCGGTGTGTGACGACAGAGTTTGAAGTGAAATGGCGGGGCGCACCACTTGCTTCCCTTCCATTAAAATGTGGTGACAACTCCTGCAGCAAAATTTACCCATTACATCCGCAGCATGTAATCTTCCGTGAGAGTGATAGGAGACCGCATCGTCCAGTTCGGAGAACATTTCCAAGGTACGGGGACTCTGAACGTCAACAAACGGAATTTTCCACGATCGTGATTCGGAGATGTAGTCTGGGCTCGAACATCCTCGTTTTCGAAACGCACACGGATCGAATACGCCATTTAACTCATTAAGCTTTCTCATAGCTGTCTTCTGTGCATATCTACTGTGATTAAGGTGCAGATAGCACAGAAATACTTCACAGGGATCTTTCAGCAAGTATCGTGCAGATTCATGATCGCAACCTGAGAGCCTTGAAAACTCTGGGATGAAACAATCCTTTACAGATGAATCATCAGTCGAAAGCAGGTTTAACAATGTCAGGTCTCTACTCGGGTTACGTTGTGACGTTGGGAGCGCGAAAGAATCCATGTTGCGCAGTAAACTTGAACATATTGAGCATTTTCGTTGGGGTCTCGACATTTTCGTACCTTGACACCTTGTCTTCCAGCTTTTGAGGGCACTGTCTGACTTGTGTTTGCCATACTTTCGCGGATTGCACACCACTTGCCAGCAAAGTTGGCTATCACGACAAAAAGTAGACAACAATACTGTCTGATGTTGGGTACAATCAAGACGGAGAAAAGCGTTCGAAACATCTTCTGTGACAACTGAGGAACGATTGCGGATCTGTGTCGGTGTAAGAGTGACCTTGAGGCTCGGGCGACGAGGATGGGACAAGCCACAAGCAAAACAAGAGGAATCATATAGGCTTCCGGTCGGGAAGGGGTCTGCTGAAACCCTTCCCCAAGATTCCATTACTGTTGAAGAGGACGTGGAGGGGGGTCAGAGGGTCGGTTAATATGGCATCGGGTGGAATAGGCACCGTGGAGGACTTGTCTCGATCTTGAGGTCGAGTTGATGCCGAAATGATGTCGCAACGAAGATGAGAGCGGGAAAAGCGGACCTACGGGTACAGTCACGAAGGGGTTTTGGAGGGAAACAGAAAGGCGGACAACTTCAAAATTTATCATAATGCCCCACTTTTAGAATGAAAATCGCATTTTCACTGACTGCTTGATTCCTTCAACGTCAAGAAAAACGCGTTTTGCTTGCGGCCTCGTGCCGGGAATGTAACGTTGGATTGTGTCGGTCGCGAATGTTGCGGAATGTGCCAGACATTGCTGGAACACACGTGTAGAATGTTCCAGTATTGTCTAGCACATTGCACGCTTTGTTGGCCCAGCAAAGACTACAGTATTTTAGTGATGCTGGCGCAAATTGTCGCTTTATTATTGGTTAGTGTGCAGCTCCAGAGGTCTCTAGAAGCCAATGGAGTAACCTAGACGCACACATTAGTAACTAGCAAGTAGAAATGCGTATTTGGCTCGTTTGTAGTGCCTCTAAACACTATAAAAAGAGGTTCTGAGCTTCGGACTTCGGTCTGAACTCACCTCAACAATCGACCAACATCTAAGCCCCACCCCTATCAACCTTCAGCCACTTCAACTATCATCAACAACCAGTGAGGCGTTCGCCACTGGATAAAGGGCTTCTAGTGAGGCGTGTGCCGCTAGTTGTCCAATAGGGTGGGGAAGTACCGTCGCTAAGACCGGTTGAAGCGCCTTAGGCGTGGACGGGGGACGGGTAGTGTGTACCAAAGGTGTTTCTGTCGTCTGTGAGCCCCACCGGAGCTTTGCTCGGATAACGGTGTCGGTCGAAAGACCTGGTGATTTCCGGACGGAAGTACTTGACGGGAAGCTATCCGCAGGCGACGTGCCGTGCAACCTTTCCTGCAAAGGGCCAGCTTGGGTATAGAGTGAAAGCATATCCCGCTGTTAGTAGCTCTCCTCGGGAAGCCCTGTAAGGATTGTATGCGCCTGCTTCTGGTTAGTGCAGAGGTAGGTAGGCTGCAGAATCCACTTCACATCCGGAGTGTCTGACCGAAAGCCGAGGGTCTGACCCTTAGGGATCCTTGACATAATTCTTGGGTTGCGCGCCGTTTCAACAAAGAAGTTAAGAAGTTTTATTTGGGGATTGAGCCTCTTGCTCTCCCTAGTGTTGTTTTATTTCATCTAGTGGGTTTATTTCTTTTGATCCCACTGTTTTCAACTTGTTTTGGGGCTTTTAGCTACGAAGAGCACCCTTTTGGCTTTTATTATTACAACTTTTTGGCCCCCTGCGTCACCGTCTCGTGATGGCGCCCACAGATTGTAAGTGCCCAGCACCTCTATAAACCTTCCATCTCGCTTTGCACGAGCATCTGCTGCCACAAATATGTAGAATGGGCGACAAGTGGAAACGGCCTTCGGCCGTGGGCGGCGCTGTGCGCCGCGTTGTTTATGTAGCTTTGTGTATTTAGTAGCGTTCGGAGGCTCTCCGAGCACTTTGCTCGCTTGCGCTCGCAATAGCGCTCGTAGAACCACGGGGCGCCGAGAGTATGTGGAGCCGTAGGGGTTTGTGTTTAGGTGCTAAAATTGACTGCAGTGCCAGCCAATGATGAGAAAGCGCGACACGTTGCTTTTTGTAACTGGATGGCACTGCAGTCATTATGGGAGTGCCAGCCAGTAAGCAGGAAGCTCTGCTGCTGCTGCTCCTGCTGAATTTTTTAAGTGGTAGGGAGGCGTTGCGCCAAATGGCAGTTTTACAAGCGCGTAGAGGGGCATACAGGGCGGTTTATTGGCGCAACGCCTCCCGTCAATCAACAACACCCCCCTCATACATGTGTAAATCATTAAGAGTGGGGTGTCGAGACATACATGTGTATATCATTAAGAGTGGGGTGTTGAGACAAGAGGAAGCGGCCTTCGGCCGTGGGCAGCGCTGCGTGCCGCGGTGGAGGAGTGATAAACAGCGGTGAGGAAAAAAGAGGGTGGAGAAAGCAAAAGCAGAAAAGCAAGTAGTTTAATTCAATGAAAGAAGAATGCAAGAGATATGATTACGGTTGTGGAGGGATACAGAACTGAATGGCTTCAGGCAGCACTGGGTTGGAGATGGGAACAGGCATGGGATGAATTGTGTGCGCATTCGAGGGTGTAAGCTGCGGATCATGCAGGAGCAGCACATGGTCGTTCCTTCGAACGCGCGACAATGCGACATACAACTGACCAGCGCAGAAGAAGTTGGATCGCACATCCACAACCAAGCCATCCAACGTCTTTCCCTGTCCTTTGTGAACGGTAGCTGCAAACGCGAGACGAATGGGAAACTGCCTTCGAATCATGCGAATATCTGCGAAAGAAAACTCGAAGTCGATACGATGCAGGAGCTGTCGTTCGAGCACCTGTCTTTTCTCGTCGAATCGAGCCACCTGCATCGTAAATTGATCGACACGCACGACTACGAACAGCTTTCCGTTGACCACAGCCGGATGCAGCACGTTCCGAATGACCATAACTGGCACACCAATCTTCAAGTCCAAGTTATGAGGCGGTACTCCAGTAGGCGCATACTGATATGCAAACTCGGGGACGATAGTACTGGCAAAGTCAGACTCTGGGTTGTGTCCACGAACAGGTTGCACGGTTGTCGCTGACGGAAGAGTGAAGCGCTCACCAGGAAACAGATCTAGTGCTGCCGCATTATGTTCGTCGACCAACTGATTTGTGGAGGCAATGAGCATTTTGATGATATCCACATCCTCCTTGCGTCGTGTTGTGAGCCACTTCCACAGGAATTGGTAGGCGGTTTGCATGCCACCGGTAGATCTGAGTGGTAGTGGAGCGTTGTTGGATATTGTGTTTCGTGCAATGGAACGTAACAGCGACGCAAATTCCGGATCATCCGCTTGGCGTACTTGTTCCGTGGGGTACAGCACTTGAACCGAGCACAATGTCCACAGATCACTCTTCCACGGCAATTCGTTGAGAATGTTTGTGTACACTCGTCTCACATTCCCACTTGGCTCGGCCTCCATATACACCTGCGGCACCACTGGAAGCAGCTGGGAGTAGTCGCCGGATAGAATGATGGTCAAGCCCCCAAACGGAGGTGGGTTTTCCATTCCACTGCAGCGAAGATCTTTGAGCAACGCATCCATGAGTTCGAAGAGCTTTCTTGAGAGCATGGACGCTTCATCCAAGACGAGCAGTTGTATTTCACGTAGCAGTTCTGCACGTTGAGATCGGGGACCGTACTTTGACAAAGTGGCTGTAGTGCTGCTTGTGCTGTCCCTATCAGCTACACCCAGTCCGAGCAGGCTATGTAAAGTGCGGCCACCTTCGTACAACGAAGCTGCAATGCCTGTTGTAGCATTCATTTCAGCGAGCGTTCCTTCCGACTCAACGATATCACGAAGGCGGTTTAGCACGTATGTATTTCCAGTTCCTGCGGATCCTTGCACAAAGAACACGTTTCCAGGAGTGCTTGTTCGCTCCTGCAGCGCTTGTCGTTGTTGCAATGCGGCAATGAGGGTGTCAATGACTTGTCTTTGGCGAGGTTTTAAGGTGGCGTACCTTGACTGCAAAGTTGACGAATTTCGCACCACTCGTGCGTCTCGAGTTGTTGTAGCTCGATTCGCCTCAGTCAATGCTGTATGATCCTGCTGTAGGTGTTGGGAGAAGAAGCTGTGATCGCGAAGCAGTCGTCCTCCGTGCCGGTCTGAGATCTCCACCACACGCCGATACATTTCTTGCTTTCGTTGCTGCTCATCTCCTGTATGTATGTCACTACATAATGCCTCCCAGTTTTCGACGGCCATTTTTTCTGGGTCTGCGCATTGTTGGTATAGTGTGACAACCAGACGTCGTAGCTCGGAGGGCGTGCTGTATATCTGCACTGCTTCTTGGAATGCAATATCAAACTCAGATCCGTCCGCGAGCAGTCCGCTTACAATTGCAGTTTCACGATACGTTCCATACTGCTGTTCGTTGAAAGTCCTTGCGTCATCATAAGAGCTCGAGCCGTGATTCATGAGCAGCAAGCGCAGACCAAATAGCTCAATGTCCGACGGTGAAACACCTCTGATCCTTGCAACACACTGCTCGTCGTCCGTGCGCTCTACCACGTACATGGGCGGATCGCAGTCGTCTGTGGGCACCTGGGTGCTGTCTCCGTCGTATTGGTTAAGCACACGGGCTGGAAGTGTGCGATACAATCGAACTTTTTCAAAGTACGAAAGGTAGTCGAGGTTTGCGTATGCATCGGGCCTTGCAAAGTATCTCTCCAGTGTAGACGGCTGTGATGCAGAAAGAAGCTGGTTGGGACCTCTCAGCACAAATGTGCGCTCTCCTTCCAAGTGAATGGCCAGTCGCTCTACTTTTGGTACGATGTGAACATGTCAAAACTCGAAAATTCTCCAAGCTGCATTGACAGCGCCCACCACACGTGCTCGCATGTATGCACGAATGTCTTTCTGCACCTGCGGCTCTTGTTGCTGCTCGTTGTGTGTGCCTATCTCTTTAGCACCACTCACGTTGAGCACCACCTCCTGAGCTTTGGGCTGCTTAAACGCGTACTTCATCAGATAAGCCACTGCGCCCCCTCCTTGCGTGCGCTCTACGTTGATATGAGAGCGGTACTTCTTGGTCAGAGTTGGGTTGTACGGCACTATCTTGAGGTCATGTTGCCTTCTTCTGCGGTAGAACACGCGATTTGTGTCTTCTTCAATGTACATCTCCGGCACAATCATGTTGCGGTCGTATCCAAACTTGCAACGCCCAGCGCGATTCCAGCAATAGGTGGAGTGGCAGTGCCTGTGCATGGAACGAATGAGGGCACGCAATGCGTCGTCTTCACCGGGAAGAGGAAGTTCTGCACGAATCAGCTCGTCAATCACATCAAGGTCTTCAATCACGCCTCCTTCGAGCCACAAGAGCATGTGGTGATGAGGCACATTGCGCTCCTGAAACTCGAGCTTTGATGCAAGCCCCAGGCACTTCAATCCGAAGACGTGCTCCGAGTTCTTCTCCAAGTCCTTCATGAAGTCGTTTGCGTACTGGTTGTACACGCTTGCAATCAGATCAGGTCGGTCAAACGGTCGAGGGCGGTTACTCTGTGCCGTAAATGCGCTCCGATTGCTGGTATCCATACCAAGGCGCTGGATGTCCTCTCTCCAGATGTTCATGGTGATTGTAATGAACAGAGAAGACGGTTCTCTCCGCGCTACGATCGCCTGTACATCCATGCGCTTGTCGCTGCGGAGTTGACCGAGTCATCGGGCAGAAATATGCGTCCCATTTGCGCGAACTGGGATGGTGACACATGACCTGTTTGCTGCTGTGCTCGCTGGATCTCTTGCTCTTGTACAATATGTGCCTGTTGTTCTCTCTCCAGGAAACGTAGTCGCATGTCCTCAATGTTTGTGTGCGTGCGGAGCATCCACATCTGCATCAACGGTCCACTGTTGAGGAGGATGTTGTCTGAGTACAAACGGCGCTTCGCGTTCTGAGCCCAGGTGAGCTTTCGGAGCTTCCACTCGTTGACGCTGAGATCTGAGCTTTGCTGTGTGGAGTTCCTTGCCTTCAGGAACAGGCCGATGTCAAATGGTTCGTGCTGATCACCGTACGGGTAGAGAAGAGGGAAAGTGCCCTTCTCTGCAAGTTTGGATGCCAGTTTTAGAAGTCGGTACCGCACTTGCGCATTGTTTGCGGCATTCGCAGTCGCCCCTGCTCCAGTAGCAGCAGCACTCGTCACTGCAGCGTGCTCTTCGGTTACGGTTCCTTCTACCAAGCGCGGTACTTGAGACTCCACTCGATACAGGCCAGTTGGATCCACGACGAGCGTTCTCGTCATGGTTGGCCCGCCACCAGGAGCATCTTCAGGGAGAGGGCCAGCACCTGCATGAGGAGTACTGACTGTAGCACTTCGGATTTCTTCGTATCCACGTATGACTAATCCTTGTTCTGCTGCTTGCATGCTGATATCGACGGCGGTATCTGCATTTGGTTGTTGTTGTTCCGTGCTAAGCAGGGATTGGTACCGCTCACGCACCACGTCTGGCTTGGGCTGGATCACATCGTACAACTTCGGCACGATGTCTCGTACGTTGATGCCCTGAATAAACGCACGCAAATTAGCACGCGCATAGTGAGAGGGATCCAAGGAAGGCGGACCAGTACCCCACAGAAAGCTGTAGCGCGTGTTGTTCTGGTTCTGCGTGGGCAGAGCGAGAGCTGCGTTGCCCTCAAGTCTGAGAAGGGAGGGACCGCCTCCCGTCACATACGACATGTCCATGAACGCTTGCGTCGTCCCGAAGAGCGTATTCAAGTTGAGGAAATGGCTGTGAAAGGCTCTCAGGCTATAAAGACTGCGAACCAACTCACTGCTATGCCTTCTGCGGAACGTGACGCCCCACCCTGACATTCTTTTCATTCCACAGCACACTCCAGTGACCTCTGTGCCAAGCAAAACACAACCGCAGTACTTGCAGCTATGAATCCGCAATGTCCAGTCCGCGTACGGGCAGGAGGAGAGCGTGTGTGAGTGTTCGCCGCATCGTCCACATCACCTTTGACCTGCAGTGGGAAGCGTCTCAAACTCTGGTACGCCTGAACGGATGGCCGGATCATTCCTCGCCTTTAGCTGCCACGGAATCCCACGCATAGTACACGCGATAGAGTCCTCGATCAGGACGCCCAGCACAGTGCATGACCGTCGTATCAAGCTGTTGCTGTGGCTGATGCTGCGGCTGGTGTGAGGGAGCCGGTGTGATCTTATCCGCTTCCACCTCCATCAGAATGGACATCTGTTGTTCTTCCTGTTCAGCTTGTGTCAACGCAGGCTGCGGCGGCGGGTGTGAGGGAGCCCGGGTGATCTCATCCTCTTCCACTTCCATCGGGACTGGCATCTGTTCTTCCTCTTGTTCAGCTTGTGGCAGAGCAGGCTGCCGTGATGGCAGTGGCTGTGAGGGAGCAAGGATGATCTCATCCTCTTCCACTTCCATCGCAATAGGCATCTGTTCTGCAGGCATCGGTGGGAGAGGGGGAGGCATCGGAGGCGGTGGAATGTGACTTGGAAGGCCTCTCACAAACTCCAGAAATCCAGGAATTGGGCACGATGTTGGTAGATCTGTGGCAGCGGACCCACTGGCTCCAGCGGCGCTTGTGCTAACTGCTGCTGCAACCGAAGTAGGTGCAGGAGTAATTTCGTCTTCTTCAACCACTGGAACAATAGGTCCTTGAACGTGTGCTCCGCTCTCATTTACTCCCAACTCATCTGAAGCTGGAGGAGCTGGTACTCCTCGGAGTCTTCCAGCTCCTGCCCATGCTCCACCACTGCCGACGCGACGACCACCAGCGTTTTGCCTTGAACCGCCTGCATTCAACCTGGCACCTCCAGAATTGTCTCTGGCACCTCCCGAGTTAAATCAGACGCCACCAGAGTTCAGACGTCGCCCTTCTCTCGTCTTTTAAATTTACCAAAGAAAAAAAAAAATTCTATGTTTTTAAACCGTTAAAAAATTTGCCAGAGTTCCAGAATAACTCCCAATAAAACACAAAGTTGAAAGTGAAAAACTGGTTGCAGTTTGTTGCGTTGCACCCACCGGGCTTAGTCGCATGCAGCAATTAAAAAAAAATTGCTGCAAGGCTTATATTTACCCGATGCAGTCGTGCGCAGCACAGGGACTCTCGACACACTCCTGTTGGATTATGACGGGCGGAGTGTGCCCAGCCGGTTTTCAAGCCGTTTGATGTTTAACCCGCGTCCGGTTGTAAGGATTGGTCTGCCTTTACTCACACACCGAAGTGTGCTTTCCGGCCCCAAGAGGTACCACACGGCGGCCGCCCCGGACCATGCACAGCAAGCTGGTATTAGGTCCGGTAAACCCTCAGACTTCCTGATCGCCGTCAAACGACCAGTATACCACAGAGGAGCACCTGACGTTTCCCAGATCCGTGGTACTTAGTGGGTTACTCGTGTGGCGACCTGCACACGAGCTCGGCCTTGCCTAGGTCCCAGGCCAGCAAACAGTGCCCAAAGTAGCAAAAGGTTACGACAATGCGCTATTGGCCAAGCCTGAATGGGATGCAAAAAAGTTGTTAGGGTCAGCAAGCGAGATGCATTTGGCACTGCGCCAGTGCAGTATATACGTCTGTTGCAGGCATGTTTGCAATGAAACTTCAGTATACACTGTACTGGCGCAGTGCAATTTGCCACGTGTTGGAATGCACTGCACTGGCGCAGTGCAATTTGCCACGTGTTGGAATGTACTGCACTGGCGCAGTGCAATTTGCCACTTGTCGGAATCAACCGCTGGGTTTCTGCTGCTGAGTGGCTGGCACTACAATTTTATTGTATTGCAAGCCATTCAGCAGCCATTGCACAGTCAACATGCAGCAGCAGCAGCTAATTAACTGAAAGCTTTGCTGCTGCTGCTGAATTTTTTAAATGGTAGGGAGGCGTTGCGCCAAATGGGCGATTTGCATGGGCAAACGGGGGCGTGCAAGACGATTTTGTGGCGCAACGCCTCCATTCAATCAAGAACACCCCCCTCATAGAGGAACAAATCATTATAATGGAGAGACAAGAGGAAGCGGCCTTCGGCCGCGGGCGCCCCTGCGCGCCGCGGTGGAGGAGTGATAAACAGCGGTGAGGAAAAAAGAGGGTGGAGAAAGCAAAAGCAGAAAAGCAAGTAGTCTAATTCAATGAAAGAAGAATGCAAGAGATATGATTACGGTTGTGGAGGGATGCAGAACTGAGTAGCTTCAGGCAGCACTGGGTTGGCGATGGGAACAGGCATGGGATGAATTGTATGCGCATTGGCGGGTGTAAGCTGCGGATCATGCAGGAGCAGCACATGGTCGTTCCTTCGAACGCGCGACAATGCGACATACAACTGACCTGCGCAGAAGAAGTTGGATCGTACATCCACAACCAAGCCATCCAAGGTTTTTCCCTGTCCTTTGTGAACTGTAGCTGCAAACGCAAGACGAATAGGGAACTGCCTTCGAATCATGCGAATGTCTGCGAAAGAAAATTCGAAGTCGATACGATGCAGGAGCTGTCGTTCCAGTACCTGCCCGTTCTCGTCGAATCGAGCCCCCTGCATCGTAAAGTGGTCGACACGCACGACTACGAACAGCTTTCCGTTGACCACAGCCGGATGCAACACGTTCCGAATGACCATAACTGGCACACCAATCTTCAAGTCCAAGTTATGAGGCGGTACTCCAGTAGGCGCATACTGATATGCAAACTCGGGGACGATAGTACTGGCAAAATCAGACTCTGAGTTTGGTACACCGTCAGGTTGTACCGTCGTAGCTGACGGAAGAGTGAAGCGTTCACCAGGAAACAGATCCAGCGCTGCCGCATTGTGTTCATCGACCAACTGATTTGTGGAGGCAATGAGCATTTTGCTGAGATCCACATCCTCCTTGCGTCGTTTTCTGAGCCACTTCCACAGGAATTGGCAGGCAATTTGCATGCCACCGGTAGATCTGAGTGGTATTGGAGCGTTGTTGGATATTGTGTTTAGTGCAATGGAACGGAACAGCGACGCAAATGCCGGATCATTGGCTTGGCGTACTTGTTCCGTGAGGTACAGCACTCGAACCGAGCACAATGTCCACAGATCACTCTTCCACGGCAATTCGTTGAGAATGTTTGTGTACACCCGTCTCACATTTCCACTTGGCTTGGCCTCCATGTACACCTGCAGCACCACTGGAAGCAGCTGGGAGTAGTCGCCGGATAGAATGATGGTCAAGCTCCCAAACGGAGGCGGGTTTTCCATTCCACTGCAGCGAAAATCTTTGAGCAACGCATCCATGAGTTCGAAGAGCTTTCGTGAGAGCATGGACGCTTCATCCAAGACGAGCAGTTGTATTTTACGTAGCAGTTCTGCACGTTGAGATCGGGGACCGTACTTTGACGAAGTGGCTGTAGTGCTGCTTGTGCTATCCCTATCAGCTACACCCAGTCCGAGCAGGCTATGTAAAGTGCGGCCACCTTCGTACAACAAAGCTGCAATGCCTGTTGTAGCAGTCATTTCAGCGAGCGTTCCTTCCGACTCAACGATATCACGAAGGCGGTTTAGCACGTATGTCTTTCCAGTTCCTGCGGATCCTTGCACAAAGAACACGTTTCCAGGAGTGCTTGTTCGCTCTTGCAGCGCTTGTCGTTGTTGCAATGCGGCAATGACGGTTTCAATGACTTGTCTTTGGCGAGGTTTTAAGGTGGCGTACCTTGACTGCAAAGTTGACGAATTTCGCACCACTCGAGCCGTGATTCATGAGCAGCAGGCGCAGAGCAAAGAGCTCAATGTCCGACGGTGAAACACCTCTGATCCTTGCGACGCACTGCTCGTCGTCCGTGCGCTCTACCACGTACATGGGCGGATCGCAGTCGTCTGTGGGCACCTGAGTGCTGTCTCCGTCGTATTTGTTAAGCACGCAGGCTGGAAGCGTGCGATACAATCGCACTTTTTCAGAGTACGAAAGGTAGTCGAGGTTCGCGTATGCTTCGGGCCTTGCAAAGTATCTCTCCATTGTAGACGGTTGTGATGCAGAAAAGAGCTGGTTTTGACCTTTCAGCAGAAATGTGCGCTCTCCTTCCAAGTGAATGGCCAGTCGCTCTACTTTTGGTACGATGTGAACATGTCAAAACTTGAAAAGTCTCCAAGCTGCATTGACGGCGCCCACCACACGCGCTCGCATGTATGCACGAATGTCGTTCTACACCTGTGGCTTTTGTTGCTGCTCGTTGTGTGTGCCTGTCTCATTAGCATCATTCACATTGAGCACCACCTCCTGAGCTTTGGGCTGCTTAAACGCGTACTTCATCAGATAAGCCACTGCGCCCCCTCCTTGCGTGCGTTCTACGTTGATATGAGAGCGGTACTTCTTGGTCAGAGTTGGGTTGTACGGCACTATCTTGAGGTCATGTTGCCTTCTTCTGCGTCAGACCACGCGATTCGTGCCTTCTTCAATGTACGTCTCCGGCACAATCATGTTGCGGTCGTATCCAAACTTGCAACGCCCAGCGCGATTCCTGCAATAGGGGGAGTGGCGGTGCCTGTGCATGGAACGAATGAGGCCATGCAACGCGTCGTCTTCACCTGGAAGATGAAGTTCTGCACGAATGAGATCGTCGATCACATCAACGTCTTCAATCACGCCTCCTTCGAGCTGCACGAGCATGTGGTGATGAGGCACATTGCGCTCTTGAAACTCGAGCTTTGATGCAAGCCCCAGGCACTTCAATCCGAAGATGTGCTCCGAGTTCTTCTCCAAGTCCTTCATAAAGTCGTTTCCGTACTGGTTGTACACGCTTGCAATCAGATCCGGTCTGTCAGACGGTCGAGGGCGGTTACTTTGTGCCGTAAATGCGCCACGATTGGTGGTGTCCATCCCAAGACGCTGGATGTCTATTCGCCAGATGTTCATGGTGATTGTAATGAACAGAGAAGGCGGTTCTCTCCGCGCTACGATCGCCTGTACATCCATGCGCTTGTTCTTCCAGTATGCTGCTGAGTTGACCGAGTCATCGGGCAGAAAGATGCGTCCCATTAGTACGAACTGGGATTGTGGCACGTGACCGGTTTGCTGTTGTGTCTGCTGCATTTCTTGCTCTTGTACAATGCGTGACCGTTGTTCTATTTCCAGGAAACGCAGTCGCATGTCCTCAATGTTTGTGTGGGTGCAAATCTTCCACATCTGCATCAACGGTCCACTGTCCAGAAGGATGTTGTCTGAGTACAGTCGTCTCTTCGCGTTCTCAGCCCAGGTGAGCTTTCGGAGCTTCCACTCGTTGACGCTGAGACCTGAGATTTGCTGTGTTGAGTTCTTTGCCTCCAGAAACACGCCAATGTCAAACGGTTCGTGCTGATCACCGTACGGGTAGAGCAGAGGGAAAGTGCCTTTCTCTGCCATTTTGGATGCCGGTTTTAGAAGGCGGTACTGCACTTGCGCATTGTTTGCAGCATTCGCAGTCGCCCCATCTCCAGCATTAGCAGCAGCAGCAGCCGTCACTACGGCGTGCTCTTCTGTTACGATTCCTTCTACCAAGCGCGATACTTGAGACTCCACTCGTTACAGGCCAGTTGGATCCACGACGAGCGTTCTCATCATGGTTGGCCCCCCACCAGGGGCATCTTCAGGGAGAGGCCCAGCACCTACGTGAGGAGCACTGACTGTGGCACTTCGGGTTCCTTTGTAACCACGTACGACTATTCCCTCTTCTGCTGCCTGCATGCTGATATCGACGGCGGTATCTGCATTTTGTTGTTGTTGTTCCGTGCTCAGCAGGGATTGGTACCGCTCACGCACCACGTCTGGCTTGGGCTGGATCACATCGTACAACTTCGGCACGATGTCACGTACGTTGATGCCCTGAATGAACGCACGCAAATTAGCACGCGCATAGTGAGAGGGATCCAAGGAAGGCGGACCAGTACCCCACAGAAAGCTGTAGCGCGTGTTGTTCTGGTTCTGCGTGGGCAGAGCGAGAGCTGCGTTGCCCTCAAGTCTGAGAAGGGAGGGACCGCCTCCCGTCACATACGACATGTCCATGAACGCTTGCGTCGTCCCGAAGAGCGTATTCAAGTTGAGGAAATGGCTGTGAAAGGCTCTCAGGCTATAAAGACTGCGAACCAACTCACTGCTATGCCTTCTGCGGAACGTGACGCCCCACCCTGACATTCTTTTCATTCCACAGCACACTCCATTGGTCTCTTTGCCAAGCAAAACGCATCCGCAGAACTTGCAGCTATGAATTCGCAATGTCCAGTCCGGGTACGTGCAGGAGGAGAGCGTGTGTGAGTGTTCGCCGCATCTTCCGCATCGCCTTTGACCTGCAGTGGGAAGCGTCTCAAACTCTGGTACGCTTGCACAGATGGCCGGATCATTCCTCGCCTTTAGCTGCCACAGAATCCCACGCATAGTACACGCGATAGAGTCCTCGATCAGGACGCCCAGCACAGTGCATGACCGTCGTATCAAGCTGTTGCTGTGGCTGATGCTGCGGCTGGTGTGAGGGAGCCAGTGTGATCTCATCTGCTTCCACCTCCATCGAAATAGACATCTGTTGTTCTTCCTGTTCAGCTTGTGGCAACGCAGGCTGCGGTGACGGGTGTGAGGGAGCCCGGGTGATCTCATCCTCTTCCACTTCCATCGGGACTGGCATCTGTTCTTCCTCTTGCTCAGCTTGTGGCAGGGCAGGCTGCTGTGGTGGCGGTGGCGGTGAGGGAACAGGGATGATCTCATCCTCTTCCACTTCCATCGCAATAGGCATTGTTCTGCAGGCATCGGTGGGAGAGGGGGAGGCATCGGAGGCGGTGGAATGTGACTGGGAAGGCCTCTCACAAACTCCAGAAATCCAGGAATTGGGCACGATGTTGGTAGATCTGTGGCAGCGGACCCACTGGCTCCAGCGGCGCTTGTGCTAACTGCTGCTGCAACCGAAGTAGGTGCAGGAGTAATTTCGTCTTCTTCAACCACTGGAACAATAGGTCCTTGAACGTGTGCTCCGCTCTCATTTACTCCCAACTCATCTGAAGCTGGAGGAGCTGGTACTCCTCGGAGTCTTCCAGCTCCTGCCCATGCTCCACCACTGCCGACGCGACGACCACCAGCGTTTTGCCTTGAACCGCCTGCATTCAACCTGGCACCTCCAGAATTGTCTCTGGCACCTCCCGAGTTAAATCAGACGCCACCAGAGTTCAGACGTCGCCCTTCTCTCGTCTTTTAAATTTACCAAAGAAAAAAAAAATTCTATGTTTTTAAACCGTTAAAAAATTTGCCAGAGTTCCAGAATAACTCCCAATAAAACACAAAGTTGAAAGTGAAAAACTGGTTGCAGTTTGTTGCGTTGCACCCACCGGGCTTAGTCGCATGCAGCAATTAAAAAAAATTGCTGCAAGGCTTATATTTACCCGATGCAGTCGTGCGCAGCACAGGGACTCTCGACACACTCCTGTTGGATTATGACGGGCGGAGTGTGCCCAGCCGGTTTTCAAGCCGTTTGATGTTTAACCCGCGTCCGGTTGTAAGGATTGGTCTGCCTTTACTCACACACCGAAGTGTGCTTTCCGGCCCCAAGAGGTACCACACGGCGGCCGCCCCGGACCATGCACAGCAAGCTGGTATTAGGTCCGGTAAACCCTCAGACTTCCTGATCGCCGTCAAACGACCAGTATACCACAGAGGAGCACCTGACGTTTCCCAGATCCGTGGTACTTAGTGGGTTACTCGTGTGGCGACCTGCACACGAGCTCGGCCTTGCCTAGGTCCCAGGCCAGCAAACAGTGCCCAAAGTAGCAAAAGGTTACGACAATGCGCTATTGGCCAAGCCTGAATGGGATGCAAAAAAGTTGTTAGGGTCAGCAAGCGAGATGCATTTGGCACTGCGCCAGTGCAGTATATACGTCTGTTGCAGGCATGTTTGCAATGAAACTTCAGTATACACTGTACTGGCGCATTGCAATTTGCCACGTGTTGGAATGCACTGCACTGGCGCAGTGCAATTTGCCACGTGTTGGAATGTACTGCACTGGCGCAGTGCAATTTGCCACTTGTCGGAATGAACAGGCGGGGTAGCGTTCGGAGGCTCTCCGAGTACTTTGCTCGCTTGCGCTCGCATTAGCGCTCGTAGAACCACGGGGCGCCGCGGCGCCTAGGTGCCTAAATTGACTGCAGTGCCAGCCAATGATGAGGAAGCGTGACACGTTGCTTTGTGTAACTGGGTGGCACTGCAGTCATTATGGGAGTGCCAGCCAGTAAGCAGGAAGCTTTGCTGCTGCTGCTGCTGCTGGATTCTTTAAATGGTAGGGAGGCGTTGCGCCAAATGGGCGATTTGCATGGGCAAACGGGGGCGTGGAAGAGGATTTTATGGCGCAACGCCTCCGTTCAATCAAGAACCCCCCCCTCATACGCGTATAAATACTTATAGTGGAGAGAAGAGCGCAAAGTGCAGCAGTGTCAGCATTACGCGGCGAAGGCGGTGGCGCCAGATGTGTACACATGTTGAGATGATCTGAGATGCAAGAAGGCCACACGTGGTAGCCGTTTCAGCGTCGGTACGCACGTGCACACGTTGAGCGTCAAGCCCTGCCACCCGCGAGCGTGAAACCGTCCCGCAGTCACAGCCGCCCCGCTCTCCCTCACAACCGACCGCGCGCCGCAAAGCACAACCGCCACCGCATCCGAGCTGCGCAAAAGCTACCACAACCGCAGTGACACCGAAGTCGACCGCGCGCTCACAGCTTCCCAGGATCTGGTGGCCTCCCAGGATCTGGAGGCCTTGTGCCAAATCAGCCACAACACGCCGGTGGAGGCGTCCAATCTGGCCAACATTATTTGACAGCTCAAGGAGGTGGTCGTCACGCAGATCGTGGGCTGCTCGCATTCATGCACAACAACATTCACGGAACAATTCCGCAACCCTCATGAGTGCAGCTAACAATCATAATTGTTATTATTTGGACCTCACCCCTGCGGGACACGCCTGCGAACTGAGCAACCAGGACTATGGCGATATTGTGGCTCAAATTTCCGATGAGGGAAGCATCTCAAGCGTGGAAACTTATCTTGGGGATGAGCACGTAAGCTCACGAGCTCGAATAGCTTTCCACATTAGTTCTGACTCTGTGTACGTCACAGTGGGTCGGAGAGTTACCCAAATAGAAAAAGTATCAGACCTACCAGGAATAGATAGAGTTTTGCGTCCCAGCAATTCGAGTAAGCTATCATTCAGACAAGTGAGGGTGTACAAGAAGTGGAGTCAGTTTCTTATGACTGCTCAAGTGTATTGCACGGGCACTTTTGCATGCGTCAACCGCATCACAGGAGTTTCCTCCGACTGCCCAGTATCCGTTGAAGCCGATAGACCCGTGCCGTTTCACCGAGATTTCATCCCTGACGGGTCTATAGGTTTCAAAGTCTGTTCACTGGGACTGAGAAGAAGCATTGGAAGGAGGATCTACCATGTCTCGAGTAGTGGAAACGTTTCTCTTGCAGACGTGAACAATGAAGTTGTATATCTTGGGAGCGGTAGATTGCGCAGCGTATATTCTGAGTCAGAAAGTTCATCCGATGACGACTGTATTGGAGCAACAAGTGACGCGGACGTAGATGAAGACAAATGCGAATGCGAAACATTGGTATCGCGCTACAGGGAGATAGCTGCAAAGTACAATCTGGGAGTGTTCGCTGATCAAGTACTTCGTGATTGTCTTCAAAACCAGATTAATAAGAGAGGTAGTGAAGATGATGAATATGCTAAACAGGTCCATGTCTGCCGAAAATACCGCATCCCAGGGTTTTTGGAAGCTAGTGAGAGTATCATTTTTGAAGCATTCCTCCATGCCCAGTCTAATTCATCTCGACATGGGAGACGGGTGTATCGAATGAGCGCTCTAAGGTTCCAGGAGCTGGTAGATTTGGATTCAGAAGTATGTAGTGGAGAGTATCAGCTTATAAGAATCAATGTACGTCGTCGATTTTTTGTGACTAGAAGGGAAGTACGGACAGTGCGTGAAATATGCACAATGGGGAGTTGTGTGTGTGAAATAGCTCGAAAGTCGCATTTGTCCATACAGGAAGTGCACGACCTCCTGCTTAAAGTGCCAGGTTCGTATACAAATCACATTTTTGGAGCTTGCTATGCCAATCGAGACGGTGTTTATAGCGGAGATAGGACTGGAAACGAGCCAGAGTGCATCTGTTTGGCAAACGCTCTGAGACTTCGAGATGTGGTAGGTGTCATATGCAACCAGTTTGGCAGACCAATAAGCACTGCACGGTGTGGACTCTACCCTGTCATTGAGCTTCGAGGCGGGTATGTTCATATTTGTTCTTGGTCAAAGGAAGACACATTGATGCCGAATGGAACGGATCTTGACACAAAAATCGCTGGGTTCATTGGATTATGATATGCGACAGTGACTGCTTCTCTTCATGAATTTGCAGGAAGGGTAGGTGAGGAAGAACATTTGTGAGAAGATTGAAGCTTGTTTGGGGTCATGAGCGCGCTGTTTTCTATGAATGTATAGCGTATGTGCTCCAAAGTGGATAATGGTGGTGGATGTGACAGTTCTGCCAGAAGTTTGAACGGTGTCGATATGGTGTCGATTGTGGATTCTTGAGTTGGGGCTGAGGGGGTTTCCACTGCGTTCATGTTGGCAGGCTCTGCGTTGCGTGATACAAGCGATAGCAAACTGGGTTTAGCGGTGGGGTGAACGTACTGCGGGTAAACAGAGCTGCATGGGCAGAAAGAAACGCAATCTCCGGGAGACTACACCGCCACGAGCACTGCAAAGCCGCCCCGACGTGTAAACGCAAACTCACAAAGGAGGTAAGCCTCAGTGAGGCGCAGAGCTAGCCGGCTCCGACGAGATCTACAACATCCTCATGGCATGCGGCAACGTATACATTTTTATATCTAAGTGATCTTATAGTTCTTCATTCGACTAGGACATAAATGCTGGAATCCTCAAAGTCTTTCAACTTGCTTGATTGGAGATGCAGACTGCTTGCCTTCCTCATACTGCATATTTCTTGTGTCCTCCTCTTCAATCACTGCCTCTCTTTGGTGCTGATCAACAAGCTTCGCAGCTTTACCCATTTCGTTTATATGGAAGGCATTCATGGACAAACTACACATCTTCCGATCTGGGTTATCTCCGGCATCTCTATACATGTTTCCTCTATTTCTCCTCCTTTCTGACTCGGGAGACCTTTCACTCTCGCTTGGATTCATTTTCGATTAGCAAATGCTCCACTTCTTGGGATTTGAGAGCAAGAACCTTGCGGCAATCTTTAAATTATCTTTTGTATCGCACGCGTAGATTCTTGACAAAGTACTGAAAAGCGACTCTTGTTTGTCCTGCTTCCTCAGGTTTGAACGAGTTGTACAATAAGATCAGTGACGCAATGGTATCGAAGTCTGCTTTGGAGAGAGCGACTTGCAGCTCAGCGGCGATATCGGATGCCATGAAAAGAAAAAGAGAGAGAAGAGCAAAGACCAAGCAAAAACACAACACCACACTCACTGGGAAAGCCTCCTTTGTCCTAAACGACAGTATTGGCAGAAAAGCAGATTATATTGCAATGTCAACAATCACTTCTGATGATCCGTTCCGGTAAACGACGTGAAGTGGATTACAAACACAAATTCCACCCACTCGTGCAATGCGAATTGCACAAGACGAAAAGTAACCGCAGGTAGGAGGGACCACCAACTACCACAGGCGACGCGCGCAACAGATGCGGGCTCAAATCCAAGATCGCAGACGTACGACGGTGAGGCAGATGCAGGGAATCTGGCACCTTCCACACAGAGCTAGGCGTATGGAGCCGCGGGTTTTATTGCAGCGATATCTGTCGCAGCAAACTCAATTACACTCCACCGAAGAATGTGAAGTGAAACTCGATCCCTATCAAACAGCATGTTGGAAGCCGCGAAAAGGCGTGACAGTTTCTTTCTTACCGGCAGTCCCAGGCGGAACTGTAGCTCATTAAAAAATCAATATATTTTCAACAAAAACAGAACGCTATCATCTTCTGATATGCAGTAATGCAGCAAAGATCTCCATCGTCTCCGCACTGTCTCATCTACGAGCGTATCACCTTTCAACGCAGGAGCGTAGGCTGCCGGAACTCCAGTCCATGTCAAGAACGAAAGCGTTAACTACTTTTTGATGCCGAGTGGAAAATGAATAGATATGTGCAAGGACTTATTCTTGGAAAGTCACCCTTTGTTGCTCAGAATCTTACCGAAAGCCAGAATCTGGTTGTCGATTGTGAAAAGTTGTATTTCCTCCACCACTGCTTTCCTCAGACACAGAAGGAATAACGAAATCGCCATGCACCGAAGCACTATCCAGAACATTCATTTCTCTTTTTATGGATTTTTCTATCTTCAAGTCCAGTTCGCTTGGTCCCGGTAGCCGCTGTACTTTATCCGTGGCGATGACTATGCCAAGAGGCGAACGGTAGGTTGGTACGAATATCTGAGACGGACGTACAGATGCAAATACGGAGGATAGAGTTGCGCACATTCGTGGGAACAATACGTTACTTTCCCTCAATGATGTGGGGCCGCTCATGATGGAGATTACTCCCGTAGGTGTCAGACTTCGCCTCAGGCTCAAGAACAATTCTCTCGTGAACAAGCGCAGGCTTGGACCTTCTTCCATTGGATCTGTCAAATCACATATAATGACGTCACATGGGGTTTGATTTCTGCCTATGTAGCTTAATGCGCCGCCGATGATGAGGTTGAATCGTGGATCATCCAGAGCTCTTCTTGCTATGCTTGGAAGGTATTTACGACACGCTTCCACTGCTTCTCCATCAGTGTCAACGACAACGACAGATTTAACGGAGTGCCATCTGAGAGCCTCTCTTGCAGCACCGCCATCAGCATCGCCCAAGATGAGAACGTTTTCGGGATTGGCATGCACGAGACATGGCAGATGAACCAGAGGTTCGTGGTAAAACGGTTCATCATCTTCTTTGGTTTGAATCTTTCCATCTAGGAAAAGGGCGCGCCCGTACGCTCCGATGTCGTCCATTGTTATGGCTTGGAACTTTGTGTTTATAGAGAGCAAGGTGTCTTAAGCCGTGGTGATATGCGTCGTGTGGGTTTATCTGCTCGACAACCACATGTTGGGAGCAAACTCGTGCGTCGGCTGATCTTGCTCGTACGGTGGGAGCTTCTGGAGTTCCATTTGGAACGAGGGCACAGATCGATTCGGCGATGGTAACGAAGAGCAGGTGGAAGAGTGGGCGTTGAAGGTTGTTGAGTTGTTTTGACAGGGAAGAAAACGCGGAGATGCCACTGGTCTGCTGGCAGCTGCATGAAACAGGCCACTTGGACAGACTTGGCGAGGAGGAAGCAGCAACAGTGAAGTAAGACGGGATGGAAGTGAGGAGAATGAAGGGTAGCGATCTCAACTTTCTGGCTCAGCCAAAATGCTTCGGGAATCATATATATTTGAGCTCCACCCTCCCTCAGGGCAACCTTTGCGCAGTCCCAAGCCTTTTGACGGCCTGCGGCTCGCAGAGGAGTTTCTTGGCCAAAGATCAGCATCATGATGGTCATGATGATCATGCTGGCTGAAGTGTGATAATGTCCTAATAAAGATGCTCCGGTGCAGGGCTTGTTCAATAATGATGTAAAAACCCTCAATAGATGGGTTGTCTGCATATCTGATGCTGCGGTTCATCAGTGCACCGCTTTGCTAACGTTGCATTTTGAAAGAACGTCTTCGACAAGCTCCCGTATGAATATTGATGAGTTGGTGCTTTCAGAGC
This sequence comes from Gracilariopsis chorda, assembly GCA_003194525.1. Lineage (NCBI taxonomy): Eukaryota > Rhodophyta > Florideophyceae > Gracilariales > Gracilariaceae > Gracilariopsis > Gracilariopsis chorda. The sequence goes on from NBIV01000252.1 coordinate 45,004, forward strand.
AGGTTTGGATCAAAAGGCGTCATCCTTTAGCCAACATACCATTGAGCTCACACTATTTTATCATGATCTTATGGCCTGCCAAGATGCATCCACGTAAAGTCTTGTTCCATCAGAACTTCATGGCTGGGCTCGAGTACGCGCAAGATGAGCCGACCACGTGTTATGTGATCTCCAGATCCGAGAATAGAGTGGTTTTTAAGTATAGTGGCGAGTCATTTTTCTGTTTCCATCAGCTCAACGCATATGACAATAAGGACAGTATAGTAATCGATCTGTCGTGGTGCAGTAATGTGGATCTGCTTGAGAAGGCCACTGCATTTGTTATGTACGGTGAACTAATGCTCCTAGACAATGCACCGGCACTTGCTGTCCTCAGCGGGCTGCCAGATGCAGTTTTGTCGTATCCGGGCGAGTCCTCGAGCGTTGCTCTTGACAAACTGAGTAACAGAGCAATAGAAATGCCATGCGTGAATCCGAACTTCTTGAGAAAGGTGTATAGATATGCTTACGGCATGACTGAGCCCACTGCACAATCTGAGAACGAATGACACAGAAAGGAAGGTGCATGGTGCCACTCTTCCTGCATACGAGAAATCTCCTTCAAATAAAGTTGAACAGCTTGGTAAGGGTCTAAAACCGAGTATGGGTTGGGCCGAAAGGAAGCTCAAATTTGTTTGGTACACATGCATCTACATTTCCGATATTCGCTTGAACGATATGGTTTGACTAACTACTTCAGACATGAACGAAGCAAGCTAGCAAAACTTTTGCCAGTAGTTGCCAATTCTTAAATCAATGGGCCGGAGTATGCGTGATAGACAAGTGAGAATCCTCTCGGGCTCACGGAAGTGTTATGATCGGTTCGCAGCAGGCTGGACAGAATATGCAAAGGAGGCTGTAAATATGAAACTACGTGGGAATGCTCCAGTCCCTCTAATCAAAGTGGAAGACCCAGATATTTCACCTGGGCTCAGTTACGCCACACCAAAGCAAATACTCGAAGTCTTCGGTACACATGGCATGGATACCGATGAGGAATCGTCAATAGCTCTCGCTATCAAGTTGTACAACGCCAAAGAGGAGTGGAACGAAGGAGATGATGTTGACGTGAGGATGTGTGGAACTGGGCCTCAATGGTTGACAAAAGTTAGAGTTACAAGGAAACTGTTAATGGCGTACAATGCAGATCTTCAAAGCATCGAGAAGTTTGCTACCAGAGTAATTACGGATGATACACATGGATACTGCTACAAGAGAGAGCAACGGAATAGCATCTTCGTCGCCTGCCACTCAGTTGTCATCACCGAGGGTATGGTGGTCTGTTGCCGATGTGCATACAACTCATTAAAAAAGAACGTGCATTCCAATGAGATGGACGTCAGAACGCAGCGTGCACTGAAGAGCGTGATCATAAGCCAAAACTGGTATTACGACAGAAGCTCGATTTTGAGGACATCTACATTGTACTTGATCTTCACCCTTTCTATAATCACCTCTAGCGTGCTAATACATGTGGAGAAATATGAGGTTGCCGTGTCTGTGCTAATCGCTGGCCTCACTTTGTGGTACGATATGTTACCATATGTTGCTGGAAAAGGTGATATGAGTGTGACATTTGCCCTAACTTTCCGCGGGTCAGAAGAGTGCGTTGGAAGCCACATCAATATGTCTCTCGGCAAGCAAGGCAGACCAATAACAGACCCAGGCCCGCAAAGAAAGCATAATCATTTAGTTCGTACTTATGTCGTTAAGGATAAGAAAACCGAGAAGTCAATCTTGAGGTTTGTCAGTGCCACCATGTACACCACAAAGATGAGAGAGGTACTAAGACCAACTAACTCATGCGCTCTGGGGTCTAATGTGGACGAAAAGACGTTATGGGATATCGTCATGACAATTAGACGGATTCGCCGCCGTGTATGTCTTTTGACTAATAATTTTTACGTGGTGCACACCGCCTCTGGTCTTAAGGCGTTTGAGGTCTCGAGTGCGTCCACGACTGCAAGATATACAACCTGGAAGGAGATTACTGAAGAAAGAGTGGGAGTTAATGAACGGGATCACGTTATCCTCGGGTGATAGTCGCATCATGAAGTATTCTGCAAAACCCCGAGGAGGGTTCCAAGGAACCAAAAATGAATGCCACATGCTCAAAGTTTCCGTTCTGCAGAATCTTCGGACCGCATTCGGTCAATTCAGGCTTGTAATGTCGTAACTCCGAAGAAACACGGTGTAGAGAACCTTTTTTTCTTTTGTAAGCACGTAACAATATCTGCAGTTCACGAACGGACAAGAAACATCTTCGTCCTCTTCTACAACATCAAATCCAGTTGAGGATCGGAATATAAGAAGTGGCACGGTCAGCAAACCTCGGAAGCTTTTCCACAATACTAAAACTATGTTCCCAATCTCATTACACACACCACGTAGCAATAACCTGTCCATGAAAGTCACACCATCGCTGTTCGGGAATCGCCGTCTACCCAGTATGTGTTCCAATCTTTCAGCAATCTTTATCTGCCGCTCGCTAAGCCGCACAAAGCACCCTGGAGGTAAATCAAAACCAATCATCCGGGCCCTAAAAGGAGTTGAATACATTACTTGTCGAAGATGAGACAATGCAGTAAAGCCTGCTGAAAATCCATGCGCGCCCCGGTTCTCCCACACTACCGATAATTGATCCAATGGGTGCTATCTGAATAATAGTTTCATTCACCGCAGCCGTACCAGCACGAGTGCGCATTAACAAATGCTTCTTCTCACTGTCTTTTTGACTAAAGAGGTACAAAGCTAGTGGTCTATCACCGCCCGTTCACAAAATCTATAGCCTCTTGTATGTTGTGGATTAGTAAGATAGGGAAGATCGGTCCGAAAATCTCGTCAGCCATCAGGATATCGTCGTCGTTGTCGAGCTCTTCGACCGTGGGAGCGATATAGTATTGGTCGTGTTCATCCAATTTGCCTCCAATGAGCATCGTCTTTTTTGTGTGTTCCAGTATGCTGGAAACAAGCTTGAAATGACGAGAGTTTACGAGCCATCCGTAAGTAGTACATACCTTGGAATCATTTTCGAAAGCGAGGGAAACTTCTGCAAGTAGCTTTTCTTTGAATTGGTCATAAACGCTGTTATGTACAAGACAATTATGCTATCGTTAGTCTCAAAAGCAAAACATGAAGCGTCAGTCACCAGGAGCCAGAGATGTTTTGGAGCAGCCAAATGAATCACGAAAACGTACGATTGCAAGACAACTCTGTCCACAATTTAGAAATCTGGCACGAACAATACTAGCAACGGCTGTACGGACATGGGCTGGAGACGAAACGATGCAGGGACTCTTACTACCAAGTTAAAGAGTAACAGGTGTGAGATGTTTAGCAGCCGCCTTCATGGCAGCCCTACCATTAGTTCCACTTCCAGTAAACACAATGTGGTCCCACTTCAATTCAAGAAGTTCTGTTGCAACACCAACACCTCCAGTGATAACTTTGAAAATCGTTGAATCAAGAGCGTTCGCCAGCTTCATGAATACTTCACGGGAAACGTGATGTTGCCCATGGCAGCTGAGCAGCGAAGCGGCGCATTAGAGGAAAATCTGCTCTTCCAACCACTGCTAATAATGACCTCTTGATTAGAATACATCACATTTGCCTTCGCCATTTCTCTCAGTTCCAGAACATCATCAACCCACCCCGTCTCCAGTGCTTAAGCGGCTCCATGGAAAATGTTGAGTAGTATGATACTGAGATCCAGTTCTGGTTCATTCTTAAATCGTAAGTTGTAAGATAACTATGCGCGATGATCTCCTTCGATCAGATTATGATTACGATACTCGCTGGCAACAAGAACGCCCATTCCCCATAGACCTGCCAATTGTTCCACAAAAGGCCGCACTCGATGGAAACTTTCTTTTGTACGTTCACCACCAGGAGCCTTCGCTCCAAGGGCTTTGACAGTCTACAAGACATAGGGTGCAATACCAGTATGAGCCCAACTGGCTTGGCTGGCATCATGTAGCCACAGACATTGATCCAGCCATACGCGAAAGTGCTTAAAGCCAGCAGCAGCAAGCGCATGAACAATTGCTTGGAAATTTGTCCACTGCTCATCACAAAATTTGTATCACCCTTGTACTGCATGTTAAAAGTACAATACTGTGAAGCAAAAGATATTATCATCAATGTCACTCCAGTTTGGTTCTACAGCTTTTCTCTGTGAGTTCTTGAGTTACATCCCGAACAAATCGATGCCTTGACGTGTGAGGAAGAGTACGGGAGAAAGACCATTTCTTGCTTCTTTGACTGTTGAAGAGCCTAGAGATACACAAGCTGATGGAACACGGGCTTGCATATGGAGCAGGAGATCTTGTGTAATGTATGTGGCTCCGGAAGCGTTGAACAGAGTACTGGCAGCTGTATTCGATTTAGGTGGTTTAGCTTTTGTTGGGGTAGAGACTGCGGGAAAGGCTATGTGAATGGAACGGAAGACAGACTCTCAGAGTTGTCCAGATGCCCATATAGCTGACATGAAGTACGAGAAGATGTAGAGTGTGTCTGTGTGGCGGACGAGGAACTATCGCTTCCAGCGAGCGATGTTCGCTTTTGCTTGAACGCTGGAGGTTGGGGTGAGAGAACGTTGAGGGAGGAACTAGGCCCGCGCAATGCCCCACCCGAGAGCGCCACCGTTCGCTGGCCAGGGTGCCGGCCCGCGCCTTCGACGTCAGCGCGCAGCGGCGACGTAGATTGCAGCACGCGGCTGCTGGTACCTTCGTAGGCGAGCAGGTCTGTCCCGACACAACCGCAACGCGCACGGGCGGCGTGATGCCACCTTGCTCACAGCACGATGTTAGCCTAACAAAGAAATAGGTGGTGGTGAAGAGTTGATAATTGTATGCCTATCTGGCGTTGGATTGTACAGTGCGCGAAACTCCTTTAAGCACACCCACCCGACTGCCCATAAAGGCGTTTCAAAGGTGCAAGCATGACACTAGTCATGCTTGCATAATGGCGAAACGGGTGCCCAACACGACACTGGTATGTGTTTGACGCAGTTCCGTTTCATACGGAGTACAAACTAAAATCATACAGCGAGATAGGTTTAAGCACGCGAAATAAGTTATGACACATGTAATAAAATTGCACGCCTTTATTGCTCTAGTACTTTGTAGCACCACCACGTTTGTCCATCACAGCTAACAAGCGTCTAGGAATAGATCGATACAGTTTCTGGATGTAGTCTGCAGTGAGACTGCGCCGTACATTTAGAATATAGTCCTTAAGATCCTCGACATTGTCGAACTGCTTACCATTTGCGTAAACCTTCCTAGCCATTAAACCCCAGACATTCTCAATTATATTAAGGTCTGGGGACTTAGCAGGCCAGGATAGAAGCCGAACCTGATGTTGCAGTAGCCAGTTCCTTGTAAAAGCAGAACGATGAATGGATGCACCGTCCTGTTGCAACACCCAATTTGACATAGGTCCAAATATTTCTGCAGTCCAAGGTAGTAGTCCAAGCTCTAGGGTATCACAGTACTTCCTAGAATCCTGAGTGCCCGATAAAAATAATAAATCACTGACTCCATACAATTATATCGCACCCCAAACCATGACCGAGTTACCACCTCCAACACGGGAGGATAGACTTCGCGGTTCTGTTCTCAAATCATGCCAGTAATATGAAAGACCATCTAGGCCGTCAAAGTTAAACTTCTTTTCATCTGAAAACACAACTTTATTCCAAAAAAAAATCCCCTTTAGATATTTTGCGTCGTGCCCATTGTAGCCATGCTACCTTATGATCTTCGGTCATCTTTGGGCCCTGCATCATTTTGGAATACTTCAGGGTTTCGTCTTCTTTAAGTAGCTGCTGCACTCGGCGAACAGATACAGTCAGATTGAGGTCCCTTTTCAAATCTGATGCACTTGAGTTGCCCTTGCGTGCCTCCCGTAGCAAAGCGCGATGTTGCTGTGGGGACAGTTTTCGAAACTTCTTGGCAATGGTGGGCTGATGTGGCTTCTTTTTTGAACTTAAGAAGCTTTGTACAGCCCCGACGGAGCGTTGTACGTGCTCTGCAATTTGACTTAAAGAGATTCCTTCATGGCGGAGTGCAGATATCTGTCTTTTCTCGAATTGAGACAAGTACTTTCCTCTCGCCATATTTAGGGTCTTTAGTTGGGATAGACAAGCAACTCAGTTTTTGCTGTCACTAATAATAAGTAGTGTTAGGCAAGAAGTTTGAATTGGCAGAAAGTTCCGCCATTTTTGTGATATGTGTCATATAGAATTTCGCGGGTTTAAAGAAGTTTCGCAATGTGTTTTATTGATAGCAGCTGTAGTTCTTATCTATGACAAAAGGAGTCTACGGATGTGATTAACTAACCAAAGTGCAGCGTGCACCACATCGGTATACCGCAAAAGCATGCCGATCCCTGCAATAGAAGCTTGTGTTTGGGTGTGCTTAACGGCGTTTCGTGCACTGTACCTGTGTTCACGGAGTACACAATGTGTACCAATACAAATGTGCCACCTTCACACACGTTCAACTCTGCTTCGCTTCCACGTTACCCTTTTTGGTACTGTACATAGCTCACACCTCCGGCAACGCTCGCGAAGCTTCTCCTTCCGGTAAGCGGCACCCAGCCATTTCCATGGTGGCCCCCCAGGTATGTCCACCGTAGTGCCACGCTTTATAAAATTGCGCTGCAAAGAACGTCACTGGGAAGAGGCACTGTGAGAGTTACGCGTAGAAGATGCGGCCAGTGCTTAAAAATATGGCAGCTTGCGAAGTAGCTTTACACGGCTGAGTGGAGCGAGGCGCGTAAGACACTAACTTCTTTCCACTGCTGACTGCTAGAATTCTAGCAGCAGCTCTACTATCTCCATCGGTAATGTAACGCCCTTCCATAACACTGAATGATTTGTTCATTTTGTTTTCATTGATCTTGCTTGTGTCATGTGCCCATCGCTTCCAAGTTGTTGGTCTCGTGCTGGATGTGCTGTATGGTCGCTTGCAACGTCTACCTTACACACTACTGACCGTTTTCCCAGCGATTGTTGCCTCATCCGCCCGTTAGAATGGCAACAGTAGGCCTTAGGACTCCTTATCTGATACTGTGGATCGTTTCTACCTTTCGATGATGAGCGTGTGCGGGTGTGTATGCTAAACATATTGGCGGCTTTGTTTCTCTCACAATATGGAGGTTCACAGCTTGATTTGCAACGCTTGCCTTCATTTCCGTCACCATTGTGTTGCAGTTACGTGATCTCCCCACAAACTCTGCGAAGTCCGAATAGAAGGTTAACCTTGGGTTCTTGAGATCAATATCTGCGTGTTTAATATATTTGAATGTACTGATGATGCTGCTGCTTGGTTCTACAGTGCACCTTGCCAATTCAATCCGATTTTCCTAAGAGAAACACGACGTGGCAGTGCGAGCAAGTGAGTATTGGTGATGGAAATGTCAATGGCGGTGCTAATCTTCAGTTTGGTGCTGTGGCGATTACGTACCTGCCGATTCGTAGGCGTAGATTCAGTTTGAATTGGAGGCAATACGTGCTGAAGCGGCTTTTTTCTCTGTCAAAGAATCTTTTCTACTCCTGTTTTTATCAGTACTTGATTGGAAGGTAGAGATCTCGAGGTGTTTGAGCCGGAGCAGGGTCTAGCGGAGGATTTCCTTTTACTAGGTTAAGTGTCTTTAATAAAGGGGATGTATTAAGGTTGGCCGGAAAGTTTGTTAGTTTTGTATATCTACTTCGCATCAATGTGTTGGCCGCAAAATAAAACATGATTCTCTGGTCGGCTGCAAGTTTTCGCCCATACTGACTGCAACATGCCTCAAAGTCAGAGACGCTGTCGTTCTACCCAACGATGGCGTGTCTCGACTGTGACTCCGTACGGAAACATGTTTACTTGCTTCCCGTCACCAACCCAGCTTTCAACGCACGTCCACCCGCGCCGCTGAAACAGCTTAGAAGCCCAGTCTACGGTCAGCGAGCCGCAATAGTTTTCTATGTCGGAAGGGGATGAAGGGATTGGTGTGACTAGCGCACCAGAGCAGATGCAATCTCCCATACAAACGGTAATTCCGGCACCTGTATCACAACCTGGAGAGACAAGCTGCGTTAATTCACTGATGGCGTCTGTTGCAAGTGTGGTGCAGTCTGAGAATTGGACGGTAGCAAAAGAGCTATCTTCGCTTCCATGAAGCAGCCGCAAAATACACAAACGCCGTAATGTAGTCGGTGCTGATGCCCTTGCGTGCATGGAAAGTAGCTACGGAAAGCACTTTACTGCATATTGCAGAAAGAGAAAGCAAGCGGTTCAACAACGGGTCCCAGCCGCTGTGTGGAAGCTGGTATATAAGGACTACTTGGATGACGGTAAAGCGAAATGTGAGATTGCAGGAGTTCAATTCGACAAAGATGTGCCACAGGAACGTACACTGCAAAACGCTCTGCGCAGTGCTCTAGATGACGTACAAACTGGAGTATCTGATGTGCCGGGGCAGCAATGTGATTTGCAAAATGATGACCTTATGCAAAAGTTGAAGGAGTCGGATACTTACAACAAGAAGAAAATGGGGGATTTTCGCGAGTCTCTGATCTCTCAAAGCACTACGAATTCGGACGATTCCGGTTCGGAGTCTGTGATAGACCTTGTGCCCGAGGAAAAAACGCAGGTGGAAGAAAAGATTTCTTTAGCAAACCCGTCTAAAAAGAAGCTCTTGAGGGACACGGTGACTGCGATCTCATCCATGGTTACAGTGGTTGAGGAGAAGTCAGACAATTTGTGCCGAGCAGTAGAAAAGCAAACAATGGTGCAAGAAAACGACGTTGTTAGCGGGAAAACGCTACGGGAAGAGCAATTGAAATCTCTGCAGAGCAAGGAGGTAAATAGACAGATCAAGCAATTGATTTTACTTCGTGAACAGGGTATCATCTCTGAGGTTGAACTCACAGAGCGTGTGAAGGTCATAGTGGAACTTTAAGCGCCCCACTCACCGTTTTTGACACTGTCCTGAACGTTAATTGAAAAGTCCCTTCTCCTTCTGTGTAGAAAGTTGGTCAGGATTGCAGCAGTGGTAAAAATATGGGAGAAGACACTTCGTCTATTAGGGCATGTATCCAAAAAGGACCTAAAGAGTTGTTTGGGACCACCGATTCCCCACTCCACTGTCACGCGATATCCTGCATGTAGTTTGTTAAAGGCTCGTAGTACTGGGTCTTCGTATACATTTTCCAGCTCCCTGGCACCAATGCAGATTGGTGGAGCCCGATGTGGTGTAGTTATGTGCTAGCGAGGTTGTTGTAGCAAGATTGAGGGCTGGGGTGAATTAGAGTGGTCAATGTGCCAGGTGCAATGGCCGACTAGCTGTCCAGATGCAATGTCGAACTGAAGCGCGCGGAGTGTTGATGTTTCCACGAGCAGCGGCGAGAAGCGTTGGCTGGATGCAGCGGCGAGGAGAAGCTTGAAGCGGGTTGCTTGTGCCCTGAGCAGCGCGGTGGTGCACGATTGAGGATCAGGGCTGAGCAGAGAGGTAAATGTGGCAGGTGCAGTGACAACCTATATAAGAGATGCGCAGCGGAAAGGGTCGACCAGGTGTCCGGATGCAACCGTGAACTGAAAAAAGTAGCGTGTTGATTTTGCCACGAGCAGCGGCGCGGAGCGTTGGCTGTATGCAGCGGCGGGGTGAAAGCAAGGGGCAGTTTGTTTGTGCGAAGAACTGCAAAGTGGTGAGTTGGCTAGATGCAGCGACGAGGGAAGGCGGGACGGTGAGGAGATATGATTTGGCGAGATGCAGTGGTGATCTAAAGCGGTACGGTGGTGATTTGGTTTTGTGTGGAGAAGGGATGAGGTGGCCAGGACCATCGGCGAGGTGCAGTGGAGAGGTGCAGTGAGATGCTTCCACGCATGCAGAATGGCAACGAGCGACAGCAAGGTTGCGAATAAAAAGGACGCAAAACACGTCGTATAATTTCATTCTGACGTATATCGGTGTGAATGATAGTTCTTGAAAACACGCTGTTGATTGTTTCTGAGTTCGCGAATTTGTGACACGAACAACGAGTTTACTACTAGTTTTCATACTTTGCAGCCAACCCTATTGGATGAAAAAGGCATGAAGTAGAAAAGCTTGTTTGCGGAGAACGCAGTTGTTTCTTGAATAAGTTTTGCGCATTGTCTTCATAAGGCTGCAATTCACGCGCTATTTATCGAGTAGGGTTTTTGGAAGATAAGTTGTCGCATCAGATCTTCATTGAACCTGAAGGCTGAACAACATACCGGAGCTTTACATTTAAGGCTTCAGTACTGGACTTCCGGAGGATATTCTACTTGAAGCTCTTCGCACGATTCCATGGTTGGAAATGCCACTATGGTACGTCCCGAGTACAGTGTGGACCACAAGTATATCCCTGCCACCCTATTGAACACTACCTTGATGGGTAAGAACGTTGAAGCGCTTTACTTTGCGGGACAGGTGTGCGATACCACCCATTCCGAAGATGCTGCGTCGCAAGATCTTATTCAAGGGATTAACGCTGCGAGACAGGCGTTTTCAATTTTCGTTTCCATATCACCTACTCTGTATGTTCACAGAACCTTCTTCCTCGAAAAGACCCTGGCTTCCTCATTTGTCCCTCTTAATAAGATGTACGTTGAGGTTTTTGACAGCATCCCGGCGTCTACATTGATCTTCTTCCTGCAACTCTTCTCGTGTTTGTTGGGTTTCTTGGTTTGTTTCACGATCTCTGCTTCTCCAGCGGCTGAGAGCCAGCAACTGCGAATCACTTGAGAGATTTCCATCTGAATTGCTATGACGATATCTTTGCCGCCATCGTTCTCTGAGCCCAGGGTTCGCGATTCGGACAGGCCAAATTCTCGAATGCTGAAGTAGACTTTCGTTTGTACTCGCATGTGGTGGTCTGCAACAGACGGCGGAACTGTTTCATTGTACGGATACACAACGTATGCGTTACAGATACACCTGTGCTGAGTAAAGCACATTGGGAGCTTTGATAGAATTTATCGCTGGGTCAATGGATACAAAAAATACGCTATACTCAAAATAAAAAGCAACCGCTGCCGCAGTTTTGAAGAGAATAGCCACAAACACTACGAAGCATAGATCTTTGGCAGTTCTAGAACACGTCCGTGAGATAGGGGATGAGGATGTTGGCATTAGAGGGTCTGGCTTTGGGGATGAGATGCATAACCTAGTCTTGGATTAGTACGGTAGTTCTGAACCACGAAAATATGGTGAAGATGTGCACTGGTCGGCTCTAAGCAAGGTCATTTCGAGCTGTTTGAGACTACATGCACTTTAGACCCGTCTTTTCCCGCGGTTTGAAATTGAGGGAATGGAGAATCATACGAGAAGCGTAGACAATTTGGCTTCAGAAAGGTCCATGACGAGGTGTCCACTGTTGGGACCGGAGTATGCCTCCCCTTCCGGCGAGAACGTCTCCGAGCACTTGCCATCGTAGCATATTCTAGAGAGCTTCAAGGGGCCTTTGACGGATAAGAGCATGGTATCTTCTGCTTGGAACAAGAATTTTGTGTCATGAGATTCACTCCGGATATGCGTAAGTTTCCGTGCTTCTGGAAGTAGTAGCAGTGTTGCTTGATGCCAATGAAAGCACAGATTCTAACATAGGCTTGTCAAAAATTGTAAGAGATGATGGCCGCGAAGTTTCTGCAGCTCCTGTACTGCTGTGTGTGAAACATCTACGGGATTGTGCAAGTTCCAGCACGCAGGATACCCCAAACTTGATTGGTGATCTACAACATCGGTTTCTCTTAAACGGTATGGTTCGGGTGATATCCGGGACAGTTGGTGTTGGTACGAACGCTGCTGGAGGCAGAACTGCCGTTTACAGTGCTTTTGTTATCTGTGGGCTACTTGCTCAGAAAACTGGATCGGAAGAAGTTCTGGCGAGGTCACTTGGAGGACGTTTCGGGCAACTGTATGTTAGTGGAACAGAGGGAAGACATTTTGCAGCTTGTGAAGTCGCACTGACCGCTCTTACCCCGGCTTTTCAATATGCCGCTATTACAGTGGTGTCATTCAAAACTTCATTAAACCCCGTTCGCGCAATTCAGCGCTGGGAACTCAACATCGTATCGTCCAGTACTCTCTCTTGAATGCAGACGTTTAAATTCCGATATATTAGAGCCATACCCTGACCTACTTCCGCCTGATTTGCAAAAACGCAACAAAGATCATGCTGCTGTCGCCTCAATAGACTCAGAGCTATCCCTTATTCATTCCGTGGCGGCATCTGGAAGTGGTGTGGGTCTGATTGTGTATTTCGGCTGTATAAAAGCTTTAGGATGTATGTGTTGCGAATAGTTACAATTCTAGATAGGCAATAGTTTCTAGCGCTAGAAAGTACCTTCGATGTCTCAGGAACAGATGAAGAAGGTGTTGCAGCTACGAAGATGGACCAAGAAAAGGGTGATCATGGGTTTGAAGAAATGAAATTTACTCTCTTCTCTCACAGTGTTGTCCTGGACAAGCCGCGATACCATCTTAAGTCCATTAGTTCTGCATTATCGCATACGAAATTTTTGCGTCGGGAAACATCATTCACGATCAGCTAGGGCATAATGGCAACGGCAACAGGGACGTGCCGGTGAAAGTGAACATCAACTCCACTGCCCGCGTTTCTCGTGTGTCATGCGCTTTTTCTCATTGATTCATGTGGATGTGAGTCTCAAAGACGTCATAAATGCCAACAATGCTTCCAGCGAGACGTTTCAGTAATGGGTTCAGCATAGACACCAACATGGATGGACATACGGTGGACGAATCGTTAGGAACAGAGGTGCAGTGGTTGAATTGGTTTAGAGTCGATGGTGATGATCCGAGGTAGAATTTCGGAACGTCCACAGGGGTTATATAGAGTTTCTAGTTTAGTTCTATCAGTGCCACTAGTCGATGAGAATTCGTCCGAGTTTAACGGTATGATGCTTGGTGTTCGTGCCGGCCTCCGTACGCGACTGGTTTACCGGATTCAGTGCCAGATCTAGTCGTTTGATCACTTCGTAAATTCCATCAATGCTGATGACTTGTCATCAGACGAGGTCTCGATGATCTGGCATGAACCCAGGGTGCCAGTGATGACTTTGCACGAGTCCATTGGGAATCTTCGATGACCGTTCGATCCTTGCTGTACCGTGTGAAGTGTCTGTCAACGTTGTGAGTAGTAGGCAACGTGTACTTTAGAGCCAACATGTCCACGTGGTCAAACAAGACTTCTTTGACATGAACATGTTGTCATGTCATAATGAGAGGGTGTCACAAAGATGTCAACTCGGCTTTCAGGCCAGTTTGGTATGGAAAATGGGTAACCGATTTCTTCAGCAGATCGAGTAGAATAAAACTAGCTGTTTTTAGCACGTTAGAACGGATGTTAGAGCCAACTTTACTCAAAGAAAGGTAATAAGAACTATCACTAACGTCACTCTCCCCTAACAATAGATTCGACCCGACTCGTGACGACAATTTTCTTAGACTCGCACATACCCAGATTCGGGAGGAACAGGGAATAGGTCGCGCTGATTTTCAGGTTCCAAGGTGAGTGGGACTTGACCTTCATCCTCAAAGCGGTTCAGGATTTCACCAATTTTCTGCGCAAAACTTCGTTCACCCGTGAGGTGTCCATAACGCGCGATTATATAGTAGAAAATATGCATTTCGAACGTATCGTCCAAAGTTGTCAGAATTCCTCCATCCTAGTTGAAGAGGAGTCGGTGCAGCAGTATGTCATTCTAGTCGTTGTAGAAGGGTCCACGGTGTTGTGGGAATGAGAACGAGATATGGCAGGCTGTCCAGCAAAAACGTAGTCTGATTGCTTCAATGCTAGTGATTTTACCCATCCAGTGGTATAACGATCTTCCACCGAGGTTGATATTGTTGTAAAATTCTCTCGCATCTTCGACATTGGAGTTTTGATTTATCTTCAAGGTTTTTTGAGACGGGGATGCTTATTTCTTTCTCGATATTAGTCTGCTCGCCTTTTTAAACTGCTGGAGAAGTGCTTTGCGGGTCTTGAGCTCTCTTTCCTTCATCCAAGTGTTCTCATGACTTGGGTATCCAAGCCATTTGACAAGAAATTCAAATCGTCTGGCCCGTTTTCTGTGGTTGACAATACATTCTACTTCATATTCTTCTGTCCCATCCTTCAATGTTACCGGGGTGGGATGATGCGGGTCCCGATCACCACTTGGGTGGCATATGACCGCTTCAGCCGGAAAGCACGGCCTCGGTTCTCCTCCCAAAAATCGCAGTACGAGGAACTAGAGCCATCCGACCACTCTCGGGATGAATCCGATGATGTCGTAGAGTCAGAGTGATCTCTTTTGTGTTTTTTCTTACAGCGGCGCTTCTCTCGTCCAGAATGCTGGTCGTGGTGTGACGCAGCTAGTGCCACATCATCCAGGGACAGTTTTTCCATGAGGGTAAACTGCTCTCGCGTCTCCAGACGGGCACGAGTTCGATCGAATCGAGAATCAACTCTTTCTTTGAAGGTGGCGCGTTGCCCCAAACTCTCTAACATAGAGTTGACATCCGACCGTATGATACGGAGATCCTCGCGTCCACCTTTGCAGGGGTGTCCATCACCACCTCACGGAGGGTTCATACTTCCCCCACAAGGGTGTTGTGGGCCGTCCACAAAGCATGAACGTGATATTTCAGGGAATTCTTCTGGAATGTGTTATCGCCCTTCGGACGAGATTCAGGTGCGGTGGCGGCCACGGCCAGAGCCAGATGAGCACCATCCATGGCTTTCAATAACGGGATAGACGTGGAGTTCTGGGATTCCCGGGGTGGTTTTGAAGTCCTGGACGAGGCACCCCCAGCATGGCTGGACTTAGCCCAAGTCGGGATCGGAGAAATGAACTGTACTCCGGGATTATCTCCACCATTGTAGCCGCGACAGCTCGTAATCGCAGGGTCTTAAGATGAGGGCTTCCTCGACATTAAGGCGAACCGTTAAGAAGAGGAAACAACGAAACTTCCGGAAACCAAACAAAAGAAACAAGACCTCGAAAGAGGGAACCAAACACAAAACCGATTCTAAGTCTTCTAGGTCGGGAGAACTCTTGGTAGTGCAATGCCCGGAAGCGGGAGAACACAAAAAGATGTTTGGGATCTTTCCTCGTTAGAGGTGAGCCCAGTTGAGCAGAGCCCTTCCAGGGATGGCATGACTATGTCTGTTTGTAAAGCCAAGGCCACCCGTCGCGCTTTGCGCAGGGAGGTTTAGAAAAGAATCAGGTATCCACAGGAGCGATGTGTGGGAATGGTCGTGCTCTACAGATGTGAGGTTTCCACGTTAGTTGCACGTGCGAACATGAGCCGAAGATAGCGAGAAAGCCACCTTGTAAAGGGAAAAGAAAGGGGGAGCAAATTCACGAGTGTCGTCACAAAGACTGACTGCCGTGCCGGTAAATAAACCTTATACAAGGCGAACACGAAGACAGTTGGAATAACAACCCGAATATTGGGGTCCATTAGATTGGCAGGAGTGTTAGACTTTCCCTATGCTACGTTGCTTCCCTCCAAGGAAAAGTACAGAACACACGAGGGCGATCGGTTCTAGAGCCACTTACCCAGGTTGGGGTCCCTTGTTGGGAAAGGTTTACTGGTGCCATAGCAAATCGCTGGTGCACTTAGTACTAAGCATCTAAGAAATGGGTGTAAAAATAATTAATAGAGTTAACTAAACTACTCCAATTTAGTGGTTCATGCCCACTACTGTGGCCGACCGCCCATTCCAGCTTCCGTGTCCCACGTTTCACATCCACTATTAGTAGTCGTACTTCATGCGATGAATATATTACCGAAACATTCGGGAAATCAACCATGTACCAAGAATCCCTTCTTGAGGGCATTGCACTTCACCCATTTGTAGGTTTCATACTCCTTGATTCTTTTGCCTTCTCTTCTTAAATTTTGGCTTAGTTATACAACTGTTCGCACCATGGACTAAGAGATTGGCCTCGCTGCCTAATCAGAATCTGAATGGTATTTCGTTTGCGACAAACCGCGGGCAATAGCCTCAAACATGTGCTCTCGTTATTGAATTAGGTACTCGCTGACCATTGTTTCTGTCACTGATTCATTGCCACAGTTCTGACCTGCCATCCATGTTTGTACTAGCTGGCTCCTTATGGACATACAAATATGACGCTTGAAGAAGTCAGAACTATACCCCTGGGCATAGGTGTTTTCCGGAGCGCATCCTCGATCCGAAACAAACTCGGTAAGTAACGATATTTCGCAGCATCTATAGCGGCAACTTTCCGCTTCATGGTGATAATTCTTGATTTCATACACTACGTCCTTCCGTGAAACGATAGCCTCACTGTTTTCGTGAAGAATGCTGTAGTCAAATGTTTTCTTAAAAAGCTTCAAAACAGGCGGTGGACACTTGAAACGTAGACTATCCCCAACGTAGACTGTAGGCCTTGAAAAGAAATAAAGCCGTGACCAGCAATGTAGAACTGCAGCGTAGATTCCTATATGCCAGACTGAAAGCTCCGTCAATCTCTTTCTCGATTGAAAGCTCCGCCAATGTCCGTCGGCGCAAAGCTACAAAACAAGTAAATAATTATAATGGTGATAAGACATTGATCGATGGAGATGCCCATAATTTTTGGCAATGAGGTCTGGATAGAATGGAAAAGGTAAAATTAGTGCATGATGGAGATGCTAGGGATCTGGTAATCGATAACGGCAGAGAACGTGAGCTGAATTGTCCCCAGTTAATTCGATGAAAGATCAAAGACAGCTGAACACTTGGCGCTTAAGGGTACTTTGTTGCTGGTTTCAGGTGCTCATTTCATATCGCCGTCCTTCTCGATCAATGTCCATCTCTCATCATTGAATCGTTTCTGTTGGATCCAGTCACCATGCCATTCATCTATTTGCTTTGTAGCTTCATGGCAAAGGAGATTCGTGGAGCTCTCAATCTCGGTTACTGAGATCTGCGCTTTAGCTATACATTGATGACCATGAGGTCATTTGTTTTTGAAGCTTGCCTCTAAAGCGATGACAAACCTAAGTGCGCATGTTGGTAAATAGACACCAAACACACTTCTCAGAATCACATTCTATTCTAAAACAATGTGTTTTCTATAATTTCCTACTTCGCGTCCGATAAAGCTTCCAATTTGGATTCCAAAATTTGTCTTGATACGTTAAGGACAAGGGATGTTGATGAAAGTCTATGCGAAATCTGCAGATATTTTTATCTTAATGTAGAGAGGCACACGAAACTGCAAATCACAATTTCCATTTTTCGGTTTAAGTTGATTCACCATCATGTAAACTCTATCACAGGAGCAGAACAGAAAGAAAAAGATCCTGTCTCGATTGCTCACGGCTCAAAACCTTCATCCTATCCTTGAGGTGATCTCATCACTAGCGCGATGATGAATATGAAACCGAAGCCTGATGTATGTTTCTGTCCATAGGATAAAGTGGTTACAATTTCTGGGTTCTCGAAGCTACGAAAGAATTTATCTAACGAGGAAGAAGAATTGTTCTTGTCAAAGATGAAGAAGTCATTTTCTGTTAAAGTATTGGGCCACTCTGGTGAGACTCACACGTTTATCGTTCCCTTGAATCTGAGAAGAAAAATGGGGTATGATACTAGAAATGCGATATATGGATGTTGATGGAAACAAGATAGAGAAGCCTACGGTCTACTTTGGGGATAGTCTACGTTTCAAGTGTCCACCACCTGTCCTGAAGCTTTTTAAGAAAAAATTGGACTACAGCATTCTTCACGAAAACAGTGAGGCTATCGTTTCACGGAAGGAAGTAGTGTACGAAATCAAGAATTATCACCGTGAAGCGGAAAGTTGCCTCTCTGGTGCTACGAAATATCGTTCCTTACCGGGTTTGTTTCGGATCAAGGATGCGCTCCGGACAACACCTATGCCCAAGGGTATAGTTCTGAATTCTTCGAGGTTCATCGTTGTATATCTATAAGGAGCCAGGTAGTACAAACGTGGATGGCAGGAAAATACTGGGGCAATGAAACAGTAACAGAAACAATGGTCAGCGAGTACCTAATTCAATACCAAGAGCACATGTTTGAGGCTATTGCCCGCGGTTTATCGCAAATGAAAAAACATTCAGATTCTGACGAGACAGCGAGGCCGATCTTTGAGTCCAGGGTCCGAACAGTTGTATAATGACGCCAAAATCAAAGATGAGAAGGCACAAGAGTCAAAGAGTACAAAACCTACGAATGGCAGCACCTGTAGGTGCAGAGTAATGGTAGAGTAGCTGGATAAATTCTACAGAAGTTGGGGCACTGAAATCTCGTACAACTGAGTCGGACACTGGGAACAGCAAGTTCGGCAGCGACGAGGTTTACGTCGAGATGTTTGACGAAATATATATAGAAAGAAGATAGGAGAAACGATCGGGAAGCGAAGCTTCTCTTGAGAAAGTTGAGCTGCTCAATAGACGTCTCTCCACGGTGTCTATGAAGCACGTACCTCAAAAGAAATGCCTGGCGGGTAGCTACAATGTAGATTCTTCCGTAGTTAAAGAACTACTTCTTACCGTTTTGAGTAATGTGGATAGCAGTTCTGTGCCCCAACTGCAGTTGTCATATGAAGTGGATCATGTGGACGATTTTGTAGGAATCCTAAACTCGCTGGCAACAACAAACGGCTTCATGTTTGGTTTCCACTACTTTCGAACAGTTTGCAGGGCAGTTAAGGGAAACAATAGGGCTGCTACGGGAAGGATGCGCTTTATGAATTTGAATAGTCTTTCGAACATCCCTTTCAACCTCATCATACGTACAAAGAAATGGGAGATATTTTATTGTCTGAATCACAAAATTGGCCCTCTATTGAGCATCTGAAAGAAGATTGACACGCGAATTGAGATTAATAGGCGATATCTTATCTCGCGTTATAAGAACTGGAGAAAGGATGGACGAACAGCGATAACTCAACCAGATTAGGAGATGTTGGAAAACAGTTTGCTGGCGAGAAAAGGGTGTCACTTACCAGTACGAACTTTGTATCGGGATAGTGGACGACTGCGAAGAGGGTCTCATGGAAATATCTTGAACCAGATTCAAACAAAGGTCTGATGTCTGATATAGCAGTAAAGCCACTTCCTTTATCTCATGCAAAGCACTCTCATCCCAACTATGCGCAATTCATATCTCTTCAGATTACCAGTGCAAGCTCTGTTCATAGAATGCTCGGGATTGGAGAAGGTGAAGAAGATGCTATTCGGCCTGACGTAGGAAGCGTGAGAGAGAATGATGACAATGTTCTCATTGTAGGAGACGTAGTGGACGACGTACATAGCTCAGATATGGTAGAGGACTTATCTCGCTCCAGAATTCACTCCGCTGTATTGGCGAATGGGAAGGAGCTTCTTGATATTGACAAAGAATCGCCCGCGAACGACAGAACTGGGGTTTCGGAGAAGCGTGAAGCATAGTATCCAGAACATTCACTGGATAACTTGCAGTTGAGTGTTGCGATGGCATCTGGAGTCTCTATTGATAAGATTTCCCTGGATGAGGATTGGTCGCTTTCCACACGCAAAATTGATTTGAGAGAGAAACGAAGCCTGAAAAGTGGTGAAGATCCAGCTGGGCTTATCAAAAGCTTTCTCGAAGACGACGAGGAGCTCCTCCTCAACTTATCTCATGTCCGTATAGTAGAATTGGATGGCAATAATAGGGCTACTGGCCAGATTCAGATTCTGGAAACAGATTTGAAGGATAGCAAACAGCATGACGACAACAGCTCGAAAGTTAAGTACTATCAGAAAGAGGATGTTGAGGACTGTTTTAAAGCTGCTGTTGTTGCATTTCTTCAAATACTTCCTTTGAATACCCCTGGCCTTGATATTCTGTAAGACGTTCAACATAATGCCGACTGCATGGGATTCTACATATTTGTGATAACTTCTATCTATGTTGGTTTTAAGTAGAAGGAAAGAAAATGTGACGGAGTAGCTAGAGAGCAGCGATTTCTACAAAAAGAAATTTTGTAATGCCAGAAATACAACAATGAGAAAGACCGTTCTTGGTTTTTGATGACTATCAAGACGGTGTCGGACAGCACTAGTGGACAAAGCTACGTAAATGACTTCACGATGGCGAAGCATACAAAACTGTCAGCCCAACATGGAGCTGTGAAGTCCTTAACTCCAGAATGGAGAGCTGAGACAATTCAAATGATGGGAAAGCTACACATGTTTTTCCAGGACAAAGTTCGGAACCTTGAATACAAGTTTATGAAGCTGATCAATCCCATATCTGGACAAAAGAAACTAGGAGATGCAGGGTCAGTAAGTAACCGGAAGAACTAGGAATGCATGCGATTGAGCAAGATTCGTATTGAGCTCAATAGAGATGATCCAAGAAAAGAATTCTTTTTTTAAGTATGACTCTGTGGGACGAATGAAGCTGGCTTGCTGGCCATTGAAAGAGTTGCTGGAGGACTACGAGAGTTTTGGGATTGTACCTGGTGTTTCAGTTGATTGCAAAGCCATAGCAAATCACTATGGGTATCCACTCTTTATTGTAAATGGAAGAGAAAACGACGGATTCAACTTAACTTTCTTTATGGGTTTCATTTCAGGAGAAATGACGGCTGACTTTGTTGAGGTGCTGTCCTGCTTTAGCCTTATCATTCCAATGTCACCAGCAATGATAAAAATGATCCACAGCATTCCATGCAGCAACGCGTTGAAGCTGGTGTTTTATAGGTCATTCGTGTCTTTAGATGAATGGCATCTTAGCCAGAACCAGATGGGCAACGTGAAATCATGTTTGGCCCATATGAAAAGCCAGTATTGGTGTGATGATATGTCTTCGAACTTGTTCGCTACGCGAAGATCACGAACTGTACAATGCATTTGTGAGACGCAGGGAGTCTTTCCATGGAAAGTACTTTGAACATTTCGGGGAAAGAGCTCCATTTTGGTATAGATGCCTTTACATAAAGAAGCTGCACTTGGTCGTGAGCTGTTTTAAAGACCTAGCCGTACCTCAGAGGTACCATTTCCAAGGTACTGGATACACAGAGGCATCCAACGTCGGGTACAAGGTCTATATTCTCTCTACGAAAGTTCGCTTCTCTCATATTTCCTACAATATACGTCGAAAAACGTTGAAAAAAAAAACGGAAGGCGACAGGAAGCCCGCACAAAGTCAGTATCGTCTTTGGGTAGTAGATTTCCCACTCTAAGAGATTGCCAACTACCGTTACCAGACGTTTTTTTGAACTCTTTCCTATTAGAGTAGACAACATGCTCTCTCAATAAGGTCAAAGAGCTGAGCATCGAAAGCGCAAACAACTTTGCGGTTATCTCAACCTCTGTGATCGAGTACGAAACTAAGACTTGTTCCGGACTGATTTTAGAACATGGGAGCTCAATTGGCCCAGTCGCACGATGCGAAATGCAACAAAGAAGACCTCCGACTTCTTTATCCACGATTTCACAGCAGCAGTCAAGACCAGTTGTCGTCCTATCCGCAAGTACGGTCACTCCAACGGATAATGGCCTACAAATCAAACTTTTCGCATCATTCAGCTGTTGTATATCGCTAAAAATGGGGTATCCATATAGTGAAATTGTGAGATGTGCATATGTATACCCAGAAGAACTTTACCAGATCAAAGTCACGGTTTGGACGACTGCATCCCCATTCATCAAATTGTTGATCCATAATGAAAAGCACCTGATTGCGGAATATCTGTTCAAGATACAAGCAAAGTACGAAAGCAGGCAGGAGTATATGAAGAGGAAGAATTTGAAATTCTGCTGCGCACATCCGCTACGAACGAAACTGATATTGATTTCGATGACATAGAGTGCAAAAGGGAAGAAGCTGGGGTGCAGAATTACGTTAACGGAGCAGCTGGAATCGCACTATTTGATCAATGCCACAGACGTGCATCAAGCATGGCTATGAATGCGGTCGAGCGCGTTCACCAAATCTCGCAAAACGTCCGGGACGTGTTATCTCAAGGATAGGTCCCACCACTTTCTTTAGTCTCAGACTTTGAAAGCCTTCCTGGTTTGCAAAGGGACCTCACTGTGACTTCTGGTTCTAGAGATGAAGAACATACGACGATCAAAGCACCGAATAAAGGTTATGTTAGAATGAAATGCAGAATTAGAGAATACACGAAGAGATTCAACTGGAAGAAGAAACGTACGTTTTCTTCATCTTCAGATCTTCGAGGAGCATCTCGAGGATCCACCCAACTGCAATCGTATCCCTCGTCTGCTGATATAGAAAGAGTACAGCGGAAGGCTCTGAGTGTAGTTGAAAATATTTCTAAAGTGTAAAAGTTGTTAGTATTTGGATCATAGTAAATGCTTATCGCTAGAGAATTCAAGGAACGTACGTGAAGCACATGTTGACGAAGATATGCTTACGGAGTGTGCAAGAAACGCGGAGAAATGTGGAATGGCGTCAGAGGAGAAACTTAAGTAGAGTGGGGCTTTCTCCATACGCGGGTGTGTGCTGGAGTGAAGAAGACAAAGAACACGGTGGATTGCAAGAAAACGATGACATATGCAGCCGCGTCAGGGTTTAAGCCATAGTAAATCCACGATTTTACGATACGCTGCTGTAGTCAGTACTGAATGGAGAAGAAGGAGACGACAGAGACTTGCATCATAAGCGAAAGAACTCTGAGCTGCATTGAATGGAGGCAGCAAACAGAGCTGTCCTTCTACCATACGCAGATGATAGTACAAAAAGCAAGCGCAGAACTCATGGGGGAAAGATGTAGAGGCGGCAGGAAAGACAAAGGAACAAGCGCAGAGCTCTCAAATACACGATGCAAGAACGACGGTTGCGTGGAGAAAGAAAAACCTGGACTTCATAGAACGACAATGCATGAACAATGGTATTCACGGAAGGAGATGGCGGTGGTGTCTAGAGATCTGGCAGTAATGAAAATGGTAAACGAAATGGGTGAAAATGATTTATAGAGGTCTGACAGGGATGAAGGGGGCAGAACTGGTAGCGTGTGATCAGGATGGTAGAGATCTAGCGATCGACGACGGCAGACATGGTGGGCTGGTGATCAGGGATCAAAGATCGCTGAAAACTTCGCGTTTAGGGGTACGCTGTTATTGTTTTGAGTTACTCCTTTTAGTTTGATTGGTCAACTGAGACAACATAGGGCTGCAATTGGCAGCAGCAGAATTTGCATATGTGGGAGATTGAGCTCGGTAGTTTTCTCGAGAGCTCGTGTCGTGCAACCTCCGAGAGCGGACGAGGACACACAGAGGTGTTTGGGGCCTGTCTCTCTATTGGGATAGCACAGACGGTAGAGCACCTCTCAGGTTGATCGCCCGAGCAGGGTGTAACTTAGAGGATCACTGTCACAACGGGTGTAGAGAGGGCTAAGTAACAGAAGTGGTGCGAGGCAGTAGAGAGCACTACAAGTTCCATATTAGACGTCGTCACGGCGGTAGTTAAGCACACGAGAGTGCGGAGAGCCATGGGGGCAGACAAAAGCGACGGAAGTGGGCGGCCACAGACGTGGCTGACACTGCTATACCGGGTGGTAATACCTGTAGAACAGTAGGCCAAAGAAAAGGGAAAAACTCCAAGAATACCACGCAGACTGCCGATGTAGGGTGGTAGATGCCACGAGGCGGATAACTAAACCTGCACAAGGCAGTGAATCTCCGCGAGAAGGATATCACTCACTAGGGGTGCGTAGTACACTCGGTTGGTTCGTTTACTTTCCCCAAGGTTGGGCCGAGCCCTCCTGCTCAAGTAGCGGGGGTCAGCCACTGTGTAATGAGTTATAAAAATACTATCTAACATATTAATTAAACATTAGAATTACCCCAACATTTGGTGCAACAACCATCCCCGTGTGCAGGCAGCTACTGTCTATCCGCCCCGATGTAATGTTGCCAAATGATTATTTTTTGATGGTTTGGAACCTTTCATACATGCGTCAAAAACGGTGTTTTTGAATCAAAAGTACGGTTTTGATATCAAAAAGGCTGTTTTCTGAAGCTCTGTAGAGAATTCGACCTATTTTTCAAGCACATCTCTATTAACCCATCTGGTTGTCTTATGTTTCTGCTTCTCACCGAGCATAATCAACAGAGGCTTAGAATCTTTGCTTTACAAAAACAGGTTGCATAACTTCTACGGACTACAAAAGCCGAAAACATCCGATCAAAATAAGTTGACTGTTTTTGGGCTCATATGAGGTCAGCGGTCCGATAGACACTAGTAATGCTGTGCAATTAATATATAAATACTCCAACATAAAATCCACCAGTAAATGGGTCGAGAATGTCCTCTGCATTCATAGAGTGAGCCACCACCTCCTGGAGAGTAACACCAGTATATGATCCGTAATAACGAAGAAGTGTCCGCGAACGCGTAGTAATACAGCTCATGCTGAGCTGTTCCTTTTCAGTCAATTTTCTACGTCGGCTACGCCGTTAAGATTATCCCTTGGCCAACGAAGGGAGTGGCTGCTAGTGGTAACCCTTTATCCCTAGTAGCCTCGGATCAAAGATAGCCCGTGGAAAGCCCTGCGGCCACAAACCTGCGACATACATTTTGATATGCAAATTATAGTACAAAGGGACCCTTCAGTAGATAATGTGAGACCTCGCTATAAGTACAGTTTTATCCGCTTTTCCTGCGTTTTGGCCGGACCGATTACCCTCGTATGGGCTTCATTTGGCAAAGGAGTCCATTTGGAAGTCCATAAAGTGCCCAAAAGTAACCTGACCTTCTTCAAGCTATGTGTTTTCGGGGGTGTCAAGAAATACATTCCTCCTGCCTCCGTCACTGGATGCGTCGGCATAGTTGACTTTCATGGCCAAAACATAACCACATCAAATTGTTGTAAAAAACCATACAAAAACAGAAAACAAAACGAAAATTTATTCTCGTATGCGTAGTATAAGTAGTGTACCAAAAATCAAAAGTTCTACTTAGAAAACGTGAGTCTAGGTAAATGCTCCGTTAAAATTCATATGCAGACTCTGTTTCGAATATACAAAATACTCTCAAAACAGTACGTTTTGAAGTACTTATTTTTATAACGAACTGTTTCGTTCAGTGTGAGAAGTGTTGATGTATTTTTGTGATAAAAACGCTCTTGTAGAGATTTTATATCTGTACTTGAAACCACCAACTCAGTGAACACATTTTTATATAACTTACAAAAACCTGGCAGTAAAACAAGTCAAGTATTTCTTTAATGTTACTTATAGCGCCCTTTCGAGTGAGTTCTTAATAGATTTGTTCAAAATTAAAGTGCCTTGACTTTTTACTTTAGGTTTTAATATACCTAATAGGTAATTTAGAAAATGAATATTACAACTTACTCTGAAAGATCGCGTTCATGATCATGTGAAATTGAGCCCTTGAGGTTTTGTCCATGTCATGAGTACCGCCAAATATGTCGGAGAAACACCTAATTTGTAACAGTTTTTTCTCTGCCAAATTGAGCCTTTGTGAAGGTTACCTCTAAACCCCTGAAATCCCCTAAAATCCCCTAAAATCCACTAAAAACCACTTAACTTTACATAGGATATCAGTGATCAGCGAGCTGTCTACCTGGATCTGGAGATCTATAAAGGACGGAGATTCCTCTTCAGGAATATTGTGGACATCAAGGTGTACACGGAACCTATCTCCAGATTTCTTTATCTCCACGGCAAGTCTAACCATCCAGACCACGTTTTCACTGGTGTTATCAAAGGAGAAATAATCAGATATCTGAGAAACACCAGCAATGAACGAACATGGGTGCACAAGGTACACTTTCTATTTCACATGCCGTATCTGTTTTGGACGAGGAGGCTGCCGCGTTTACTGCCGCGCTGGAGCGCGATGATGCAAGTCGTAACGAGCTCGATCACGCGCGATTAAAACTCGAGAAAGCTCCATTTGAGTCGGAGAAACGCAAGAGGGCTATGGACAGGGAGGAACGGAAACAGGCTCGTGAGGAGGCTTCCAGAGTAGAGCTGCAGAAGTTTCGGCTGTTGCTGGAGTTTGTTCGTGACGGCCGTGTCGCGAATCCATCTGAGTGTTCATCTGAGACCTCAAAGGAGCATTAATCTGCGGCTCCGCGCTAAGTCCCTTGCGCTTCGATGCTATGGACTTTGCCCTCGCCACTTCGCATGCTCCATTGGGGCTAAAATTAACCCTTTGAGTTCAAGTATCTTTCCAAGGAAGGGGGGAGGCACTTGAATTATTTTGAAACCTGATTGCCATAGAAAAAGGTCCTGATGTTCATTCAAAGAACATTAATCAGGTAGCTGGAGCCAACAGGTGCTTGTAGGACACACATTTTGCGGCGGAAGTAAACAGTAGTCCAATAAAGCTTCAATTCCTTGAACATCCATTCTGCAGTGATGCGACCAGTCGATATAGCAGTGTTGAACGCTGCCTCTGCCGCGGACATATGGGACACTTGAAACAGAACTTGCAGATATATGCGAGGGTTATAGCCGCTGTCACTGTAGATGCAATAATTCACACTGCTGACCTCCATCACAGCTTCCAGCTGCTCATCTTAATTGGAACTACTGTACAGAGTCCAGTCGTGACGACGCCTTTCTACCGGCCCGTAAAAATGTAGTAAGATCCCATCAAGGCAGACGATAGCCTGGTGCTTCAGCGCATGGGCTCTTTTGTGCCCATTGTACACTAAATTTTGTAGATCGTAGTTGCTTGGCCTCACAATCTTGATAACCGTGCCGTTGATAAATCCGATGCAGTTTCTCAGAACCGACACACAATCTTCTACTGCTTGCGCATATATTGAAGCCCGCTCCGCTATGTACACAGGGTAAAGCTGCCCTGTCACCAGGTGCTCATATGCGTCTAAGAACTCATCGATGCTCTGCCAGAAAATCTCACTGAGCTGCGAGGAATGCTTGCAATAGAACGTTTAACGGTCTGTCCACCGGAAGGTGTGGCCATGCGAGCCCAAATGATACATGTAGCCAGTGAGAGTGACGAAAAGTACCTGTTACGATCTGTTATGTCGGAGGATGCCCAGTTGCAAATTTCGGATGATAGTTTTACCACGTCGGCCTTGAAAACCCTAAAATGAGAAAGAAATGCACGGACACTAAGGTTGCTGAATAAATTGGAGAAATTGGTTGCTGCGATGAGTGCGCTGCGATGACAAAATTGGTCATAGTTATGGCTACGCCGGCGGTACACTTCAAACGCCTCCTCCAGCAGCTCTGAGCTCACAAAGGGGCCCTGTTTGCAGTGCTCGAGAAGCTTTGTAAGAATGAAGCACCAGCGCCTGCAAGAGTTGCGTGCATTTTGCTTCGTGTGATGCGCTAGGGTGGAGCGTCGATGCATCTTGGAGGTGGGGGTCGCCCAGGATGCCTCGACGCTCGGAGAAGTGGGTTGCAGTCCAAGGGGAGGGACTGTATTACTCATATCGAACAGAATTCTGGGAGTGCGTAAGTTCTTCATCAATCAAAATTCTGATGCTGTTTCTGAGGGCCGTTCCAAGCAAGCGTTCTGGCGTACCAGCGTACCAGAGTTTTGACACTTACGGCAGTAGTTCGCTTTCCGACAATAAAAACATCTGAGGGATCCCAAGAACTGCTTCACAACTTTGTATCCCGTAAGCCGAGCGTTCAAATTTGAACTGACAAGATTCGTGCTTCTGCTCTCCAAAAACAAATAAGTCAGGAAGTATGCTAGATGCACATTCTATACTCTCCATCTGCATGCACCACACGTCACGCCCAACTACACGAACCCTGCATAATATCCTTTCTCAACGCTTTTGTTGTTGCTAACCATCCACCGCGCCCAGCGATGTCGCCCATGAGCCTTCGACCAAAACCGGAGCACATAGCCGCTCGTTCAAGGCGCTTGTCATGGTGCACAAACTCTTCTGCCCCTAGGAATCCACACTGCAGCAACAACGACGTCCAACAGTTATGGAAGACAGTGTCCCCAAATTCAAGACTTCCCACGGTTACTGAATCTTTGCCAGAACCATCAGTTAAATCAGTTCTTGACTTCGAACAAGGGGGACGTTCCAAGTCTTTGAATGCGAAGGAAAAGGAGCACAGTGCCAATACATCAGCAAATTCTGATGTGGATGTATCTGCACCTTCCACGCAACGTCCAGAAACCAGCAGAGAAAAGAACAAAATGGTTGCATTGTTCACGCTTCGCTAAAGACGAAAACGAAGGATCAGCTTCAGAAGTTTGCTGGAAAACTGGGATTGGTAAAACGAGGCACAGAGAAGGAACTAATAGCCAGAATGATTCTTCATTTCCACATCAAGAAGCTCAATGATGCGGTACTTGCGGAATGTTGGCGTGATCTTTCAATCATGGAAAAATTAAATTCCTTCTGGAACAGCAATCAATCTTGGGATACATGTCCCGATACTCGTGATTTGATTTTACAGTTACCTGTTAGAGAAGGCGCTCGATGGAGAAGAGATGTAAGCATGGCCGCCCAATTCAATGACAATGATGTCGGCACACCGGTTCCGATAGAAGAATCGGAAAACCAGAACTTAGACCCTCTTCTCGATAGCCCTGGAAGAAGTATACCGTCGTTTTCTCTATCTGAGTTTGCCCGACTTTTTGTCACACTGCGTGACGACAATCAGGCAAAAGCAGCGATGACAAACGCCGTGGGACTTGAATTAACTCGCACACAACTAGACAGTGGAGTAGTCCGGGAATGTTTTTGGGTTACAGTTGAAAATTGATTCAACAATCCAGCAGTTCTAACGAGAGAGGACTTTCGTGGTGACTTGGATGGCGTTGATTGTTCTCGATGTCCTTCGGCGCACAGGCCAGCTGCATTGTTGAAAACGCACTATCGGGATTGGAAAAAGGACTTCACTGTGTATTACCGGAATTGGTCTACCTCTGGGCAGAACAATCCAGACCGTTTCTGTGATTTTCTACCACGAATACCGAATGGGGCTTTTATGAGTTCATCTGCACGCTGTGTTATCTTGTTTCGAGTGTGCAGATGTGGAACTCCAGATGAAGATACAAATCTTTTACGATTGTTCACAAGGGTGATGGCGAAAGGTGTTGGATATGATACTGGTTTCAATGGCTGTGAGAACAGCGAGATTGATGTAGAACTGCTGAGGAACAAGCGACGGTCTGGGGATTCGGTTAGCCTCAAGAAAATGGAGGGCTACTTGGCACAGGTCTCAAGATCTTCTCTACATTTGTCACAAGCACTTTCAAGAAGCCATGCAGTTCATGATGAGGTGGATGAAAAGTACTCGAGAATGCACAGCACGGTTGAACTTCTTCGTGCAGAGCTTAGGAGTCGCCAACTAGACGAGCAGCTGGTCAGGGGAGAGGATGGTCATAAGGCGCAAAAGGTTTTGAAGGGGGCTTCTCAGCGCCACCTCAACAGTTTATTGGAAACGATTCGAAACCTTTGATTAATTCGAAGCATACACGTCAGGAAATGGTGGTAAACTTCGTGCGGCTTCAAGACATATTCATTCCCACTTCGGTTTCTTAGTTTACAGGACGGTACATTTACTACGAA
Source organism: Gracilariopsis chorda (assembly GCA_003194525.1). NCBI lineage: Eukaryota > Rhodophyta > Florideophyceae > Gracilariales > Gracilariaceae > Gracilariopsis > Gracilariopsis chorda. Next base: position 74,571 of record NBIV01000252.1, read on the forward strand.
GGCTCCCTCTCTCGGGCCTCTTTTTCTGCTCCCATGTAGGGCATCAGAACAGCAACAGGTTTCTTCACAATATGAGCAGACTTGATGACTTGTGGAACAAACAACTTCCCAGCACCAAAACGATCACCTACAACGTTCAGTCCAGCCATAAACCGCCCCTCAATAGCACGTCATGGCTTATCTGCTGCATCCCGAGCCTTTTATATGTCTCTGTTGACGAACGGATCGATCTTCTTCAATAATCATGAAACAGTCATTCACTGACCGGATGTTCACGCCTTTTGTTTCTGTCTGCATCATTGCCTCCTAGGGAGATCTTTTTCATAGTGAGCGAAACCTTGAGAAGGTTCTTAGTGGTCTCTGCCTTCCGGTTCAGCAGGGAATCTTCGATTAGGCTCAGGAGGTTTTCTGTAATATCGGAATACCCTGGGATGAAGCCCGCGTTGACAATACACATATCCAATCCGTTTGGGATTTCGTGAAACAGGAATGCAGAATGCATAGCTTCACGCAGTGCGTTGTTTTATCTGAAAGAGAGAGATATGTTTGAAACTCCTCCAGAGATGTGGCCGTGGGGTAAGGTGTCGTTCATAATTCTCGTAACCTCGAAAAAGTTGTTGGCATAGTTGTTGTGTTCCTTTATACCAGTAGCAATTGTGAGAATATTGAGATCGAAGATGATATCATTGGGATTACACTACACATCTTTCACAAGGATCTTGTATGCCCCTGAGCATATTCTGAATTCGTCATCCCAGGTGGCCGCCTGCCCATATTCATGGAAAGCCAAAACGACTACTGCAGCTCCGTAGCGTTTCAAGAGCTTTGAGTGATGAATGAAATCATCTAAGGTCGTTAAACTCGTCCAGGCAATCGGTCAGCTTGCCAGTCGCAGACCTGGGTGAAAAGTCGTGAAAGGGCCCCCGTCCAACTGCACGTATGCATTCGGTCACGAGCTTGTTGCCATAAGAAGATCCAACCGCCATTTCCCTGAATTTCTTCCCTCGAAGGGAGAGCTCCAAAGTAGCCTCTGGACAGGGAGTTTTTCAAGGTTTTCTCGGATGAATACGCTTGGGTTGGATGATGATGCAAGCTACGCGCCGGATATTTTGTCTGATCTCACAGATGATATGAGGATTGGGCGAAAGGACGTCGTCAGTGGTTTCTATGGTGGCCAAGTGGTACATGCGAAGCGCCTTGTCATGGTGTGCTCCTTAACCGACGATGTCTAGAGGGTGAATGAAGAGGTGCAGAGAAGAAGGCGAAAGTCTTCGGAAACGGAACGATTCAGGGTTTGAAGACACCTACGAGACCTAATACTTTCTTCATATCATATGTAGCCCAGTGAGTGTAGCGCGGCCACTGGTTTGCAGTTCATGGCTACGGTATAGGAGTAAGAATTATAGGTTGTTCGGGTTCTTAGCAAACCCCAGCGCTACGAAGAATTAATGTATGCATGTTCGTAGAAGAGAGGGAGATGTATTTCTAGCACTAACACATAGAGAACAGTAGAGCACAAAATGTTGAGGTGCCCATTTGCGAGTCGGACCAGACGCCAAGAACTATCTGTATTGAGCGAAACGAAGGACATGGATGTTGGCAGCTTAATTCAACAGTGGCCCTCAGAGGTTTTAGCTTTACTGAGGAAAGAGAGCTTGTCGCAGAAGAAGGCTCTACCAGGACGTCGAAAAAAAGGGGCTTGCGCCAAAAGCATATAATACAACACAGAAAGAGCCTCAAACGTCTATTGAAGATACGAGAATTCTTGTTGCGTGCCCTTGGTGGGGAATTTCGCACCATTTCTTTCTGTTCGTAGATCTTCGACTTGTACTAGGTGTTGTATTCATTCCCAACGGCAAACTCTTGACCCGAACTACACGTCCGGTCGTACTACTGACGGTACCAAAGGTACAAACCTCTGCTTTGGGCGTAGTCTTTGACTGAAACCTTTCCCTCCTCCATTTCGAGCTGTTTTCTTGTTCAGTGGAATGGTTGCCACACTTCAACACTCGCATCGAGTCTCAGCACGTGCCCTCTGCGATACTATGTCGTTTCTCATGGAATCCACACAGGAGTAGATATTAGGTCAAATAGAAGCCACTCAGCCTGATACGAGCACCACGCCTTGGAAGGATAAAAAGCAGCACTAGTACTTTTATTCAGATCTTCCACAACACCATACTCAGAAACGTTAACATGGGTGGTCTTTGCCATCGGACGCGCCTACAGTGTCTCACAATCCGTGCAAATTGAGCCTAATCAAGTGAATCGCACATCCATGAAACGATCTCTGTCAAATACTCAAACCCATGAAACTCAGCTATACTCCGAGGAGCTTGCAGATGCTTCCTCACTCAGCAGCTATCCGTCATCAATTCGAATAGGCTTCTAGTGGAAGAACAGTGAGATGTCATGTTGTCTCTTTTCACCATCTGACACTTCCTACATATTAAATCCTGAACCTGGTACGACGTGTAAACCTTCTGGGCAATTCTCGCCAGGTGCAGTTCGATTTGCCTCACATCGTAGGACTTCTCGCAGTACTCGCCCGCCCAAGGCAGCTTCTTGTGATGCACAGACGCTTCCTGTGATTCTTTCCCATGGTCATGCGACCACAATCTGGAGTGCCTGGCAACGTCCAAGTTCACAACTGCATTGCAATAGGTACATATCACATCTTCAAGCAGCACTGGGAGCGCGAGATCGAAAAACTGAGCTTCCCTTACGAATTCCCGAGCGCCAAGCATTTGCAAAAGATTCCGACGCATGTCCGCAACTTCCTCAGTGGATGTAGAATCCATCAAGAGGACTTGACACAAAGATTGAACAAATTCTAGCGCAGGATTTCGGTTCCTGCCTGTCACAGTTGTGAGGGCCGACGGGACACGAGGAAAAGTAAAGGATGGAGACTTTTCTCGCATTTCATGTACCTTCTGTTTCAGTTGAGTGGCTAGGCTTCTAACCAGCGACTTCACTTCTTCAGAAAATCCATCTCCCCTCGGTCTCAACCGGCGCTTCTTCGATTTCGGTTCGTCATGCTCACTTTGTTCTGAGCAGTCCAGATCCACGCTATCCTCCATCTCTTCTGTTCGCGGTCTCTTCACCATTGGCCGTTGAATGAACTCTTCTACGACCTGTGTTCACAATACCGCGATCGATAGGGGAAGATAACGCGGGAAATCCCATTCCATTCGCACCAATGGAATATCCTGACTAGCGTCTACTCGTCGTTTGTTTGAACTTAACGCTTGTGCCTCTGCAAACTCTCCATTCAGTATTTGAGACTCTTCTGGTGCAGACAGTGCACCATACTTGAAACGATCCACAAACAACAGACCAGCGTATACCTCTATTACAGGATGGAACTTTAAGTGATGAAACAGAGGCTTTTCCTTCACCGTCTTCTCGAGGAACCCTGCGTAATGCAGTCCTTCAATTGTTTGAGTCTTGGGAGTGGCCACTAAGAGTCAACAGGACGATGCATATACTGCGGAGGTCTCCAGATTCCTGAGTTCCCCGATCAATTGCCGAAACACCTCCTTGACTAACCAGCCCAAGAACCTGGCTAGTGCAGCATCGTACAATACTGAGGATCCTGATCCAGTCCAGCAATTCAAGTGATGTGAAAGGCTACGCGCGATAGCGGCAGCTTCAGGGCTTGCGTCTTGCGAAGCCGGTTTGTCCCAGCTTCTCGCAAAATCCTTGAGAATGCGAAAAGCTGGTGCCGATGATGCCATTTCATCTAGTGGTGCCATTCGTTTTCCAACCACACCTTCATTGCCAAACGATTTCTTTGATCTCGAGAAAGTAGCCGCTGTTCTCAGAGCTTTAGAGCTTCCTTCCGCGGCGTCATCGAATGCAAGGTCAGTTCCTTCAACTTGGTTAAAATATGATGAACAAAGAATGGTAGCTATAGATAGATTAGTCAACTCAGTATCTACACACACCGTGCGGTACGAATTGGAGCACACGATCTCTGGAACTGATGGCAGTACGTTTTGTAGGTGGTTTTCATATTCTTCAACACCACCCAGGTCTGGCTGAGAGGCATTAGAAGCCCACAGAATATGGTCCCTGTTGATTAACTCTCGGCCTACCAGCACGTCAAGGGCCTGGAAATAGACATCTGTCAAAGACATATTCCCAATTGGAATTCCAGCGAACCTCGATAGAAGTATTTGGTTCGGAAGCCAATCGTGAACATCTGCAAATCTCGACAAAGCTGTGGACGCTGCACGGTTTTCCCCGGCAATGAGCATATAGTGGCCGTCCTCGGCGTTGCCTGGGACTCGAATGACAGGGTAGCCTGGAACAGCTGGAACGCCCTCTTCAAGAGCGGACACGTTTGTGTAGAGATACTCCGTCTTCTCCTTTGAACCAAACATGGCACTTGTTGCAATAGCCGTGTCCATCGCTGGCCATTGGGCAATCAGCATAGTTTTTGAACCAATGGATCGTAGTTTATCTGACATCCGTAATCCGTCTCGCAAGTTTGACAACAGGCGTTGTAATTCACCGCAAGCCTCTTGCCGAGTCTTTACAATCGTTGTGGAAAATTCTGAGCCCTTTGGCAGAATGGAGGCTCTGCATTTTCATTCGGTTCGTCTGGGTTGCTTCCATCACGTGTTGAGTGGGGATTTGCGCTCCCAGGCTTTCCCCTCGTTTGAAAAATACTTCTCCAAAGTCATTTGAGATTGATCCCGACTGCTTCTGTGGGTATGACAACTACAACATGTGCCAGTTTCGCATCTGGTGCTACCAATGCGTATAAGGCCCTTGAACGTCCACCTACAGCATGAGACCCGTAGAGGAAGGCCTGATGAAGGATTACGGTTTCCGACTCGCTTCTATACTTTTGAAGATACGGTGCAGCTTCTGCGCTCTTAGGTACAATATCATCAAGGCTAAGCCCCCGCCTTTGGAGCTTTTTCGATGTCGTTTTTGCAACAATTAACTTGCGTGGCGCACAAAACTTACCAAGTGTGACGATGAATTCATATTATAATGGTGTTTGTGTTCCAAACACACCATCCACTGCCCCTGCGTCGTTAAGGAGGGATGTGATGTCCTTATCGGTTTGCTGAAAACGTTCCTCACATACCTCCAAGCGAACGAGGTGGTGAACCGGACGGGACCGTGGCAGCGTAACTCCGCGAATAGCACCGCAGAAAACGCCTGGTATGCTCGGTGCACACGCTGACTTTAAATTAAAGTATAACACTCTCTTAACGTGCAACGGAATACTGTACAATTGTCCGCTCTCGAATCGACCTGCCTCCTTCTTCGTTGGAAGCACCCAAAGCTGGTATTCTCCTGGAGACCCTGCTACCGAGGATACAGAAACGGTTTGCCAAATAACACCAGGACCCAGCAAGGGAACCGTCTTGTTCTTGAAGAAACTCTGCGGAAGCTTCTCTCTTCGAAAGTCAACAAACAAGCTCTCCGGGGCGTAGTCAGGGAACGTGCCGTGATTTATCTTGGATCTCTTCCGAGGACCATTGATTCCGAACCTCTCCGCAAATGATTAGCCTCCAAAGGGCTTATCCACATTGCTCTGTGAGTCTCTCCCTTCGTGCTCAGTATCACTCGCTTCATCTCTCCCTTGAACTTCATGAATTCGGCGCTTCTGCGCATACCGCTCAGTCCTGATCAAGCGTTGGGCTCGCCATATTCCTTTAGCATAGCGCAGCCATCCTGAGTAATCAGATCGATTGTCAGGATGTGAAGAACGTAAGAGATCTAGCATCCTGTTCCACGCTTCCGTTGCCTGCATTTTCGGATCTTCGACTTTTTTTCGAAGTAGCAATTCGCCTGGATCCACTTCAGTTCTCTTCGTGATATCCTGTGCTCTGCGTAGTGTCCTCGTCACGGCTGCCCGAGCTCGTCGTTGTGCGATTCTTGCAGAAGTCCATGACACGACTGGAAGATCCTCAATGTCTTCAATTGATAGCTTGTCTGTATCTTTAGCTGCATCCCTGAGCGATTTCATAAAAACATGAGCACGATATCCCTTTGGAAGCGGACGGAAGAAGGAAGACAGTTTTTGCTGCTTCCGTACTTCAGTTAGTTCTCCACATTTCTTGACAAGCCAGGCCGAATACTCGACCCTAGATACAGGATTCTCAATGGCTTGAAGGGCAGCTGGAATATTGACTATCTTAAGTATGGCGTTTGCAAGCCGTCCCTTGTAATAGTCCCAGTCAAGAAGGTAGCGCAGAGCCAGCCATTCGTTATCAGCATTCTTCGACCACTTCTTTAGCAAACGCCTCCGAACTACTTCTTTCTGAAACTCGAAGATCTTCACTGTAATAGCGCTCGAAGTCACCTGAGTGTCTTCACGTTTTCTTCCGATAACATAAGAAGTGGCTAGAGCCTTGTCTTTGACAATAACGGAACCAAGGAACTCTTGCATCCTACTGACGCACGTAATTGCACAGCTTTTCTGTCTGGCCTGAATGTACTCTTGTAACGGCTTGTTCATGTTGTTTTGTTCAACAAACAATTCTAAGAGCTGAGCGTCTGATAGTCCTTCCCACTTCGATGTCAGGATATCAAGCCATTTGTTACAAGTGATCCCAACCTCTTTGTAGCACTCGAAATGTGAACCACCCTCAAGGAAACGGCCAAAGATTTCCTTCTCAAACTCTTTGATTAGTTTCAGCTCTCCTCTTCTCTTGATTTCGAAGCCCTTGAGTTCTGCCAGAGAACCGTCGTCGTTGAAAACTGCGTAGCGTTTCTTGATACTCTTTCCTTCCTCCAGAGATGCGGGAAGCACGATCGCACGGTAAGGACCGTCTACTTCGAACATAATTGAACATTCCGTCCTTTGCTCATACTCCAATGTCTCAGCATCTACCAAGTCCTGATATTGATGGTTGCTGAAATTTGCGGCTACGTCTGCGTTGAATACGGAGCAGATGTAGTTAAAGGAGCATTTTTTTCCAGACTTGGTCGTGAACGAGAAGTTTTCTTGGAAAGATATCGGCAACACACACCAGATACCATCTGTGTTAAGCTCAAGAGGAAGCCCAACCTTTTCAATGAACTCCCGCGCACGACGAATGATTAGACCTGTGGTGTTTTTTACCATCCCAGCCATTTCCATAGAATACCAAAGGGCACCTTTCCTCATGACATATCCGTAGATTGAGTTTAGGATACATTTATGGAGCCAACTGCAGGGAATCGTATAATACCATAAGCTTTTCAGCACATTTCAGGGCTTCCATATCCCCTGACTCCTTAGATTCCACCTTGAGCTTCTTTCTCTTCTTCACGAGAGCTTTTTGTTCGTATCGACGGTCACGGAAAGCACGCCCGGTATCCACGTAGAATGGATTTTCTCGTTGCTCAATGGTCGCAGTTTTCGGCTCGACCCGGGTGTCTAGCGTCTTCCTGTAGTTTTTTCGACAATAATCTGATAGGGCGGACATGTCGTTGAGATGAACGGTTGAAATATCTGGGGCAGTGTCTAAAAAACATTTTCGAAGAGCTATGTCGACTTCGCGAAGGAAGTGTGGATAGGTGGCGTGATTAATGTACGGGCGGGATACAATTGTGGTACGGAAGTCCGATACGGCGGCATCTCTCCATTATAATGATTTGTTCCTCTATGAGGGGGGTGTTCTTGATTGAATGGAGGCGTTGCGCCACAAAATCCTCTTGCACGCCCCCGTCTGCCCATCCAAATCGCCCATTTGGCGCAACGCCTCCCTACCATTTAAAAAATTCAGCAGCAGCAGCAGCAGCAAAGCGTTCAGTTAATTAGCTGCTGCTGCTGCATGTTGACTGTGCAATGGCTGCTGAATGGCTTGCAATACAATCAAATTGTAGTGCCAGCCACTCAGCAGCAGAAACCCAGCGGTTCATTCCGACACGTGGCAAATTGCACTGCCCCAGTGCAGTACATTCCAACACGTGGCAAATTGCACTGCGCCAGTGCAGTGCATTCCAACACGTGGCAAATTGCACTGTGTCAGTACGGACTGGGTGTAGCTGATAGGGACAGCACAAGCAACACTACAGCCACTTTGTCAAAGTACGGTCCCCGATCTCAACGTGCAGAACTGCTACGCGAAATACAACTGCTCGTCTTGGATGAGGCGTCCATGCTCTCAAGAAAGCTCTTCGAACTCATGGATGCGTTGCTCAAAGATCTTCGCTGCAGTGGAATGGAAAACCCACCTCCGTTTGGGGGCTTGACCATCGTTCTATCCGGCGACTACTCCCAGCTGCTTCCAGTGGTGCCGCAGGTGTACATGGAGGCCGAGCCAAGTGGAAATGTGAGACGAGTGTACACAAACATTCTCAACGAATTGCCGTGGAAGAGTGATCTGTGGACATTGTGCTCGGTTCAAGTGCTGTATCTCACGGAACAAGTACGCCAAGCGGATGATCCGGCATTTGCGTCGCTGTTACGTTCCATTGCACGAAACACAATATCCGACAACGCTCCACTACCACTCAGATCTACCGGTGGCATGCAAACCGCCTACCAATTCCTGTGGAAGTGGCTCACAACACGACGCAAGGAGGATGTGGATCTCAGCAAAATGCTCATTGCCTCCACAAATCAGTTGGTCGACGAACATAATGCGGCAGCGCTAGATCTGTTTCCTGGTGAGCGCTTCACTCTTCCGTCAGCGACAACCGTGCAACCTGTTCGTGGACAGAACCCAGAGTCTGACTTTGCCAGTTCTATCGTCCCCGAGTTTGCATATCAGTATGCGCCTACTGTAGTACCGCCTCATAACTTGGACTTGAAGATTGGTGTGCCAGTTATGGTCATTCGGAACGTGCTGCATCCCGCTGTGGTCAACGGAAAGCTGTTCGTAGTCGTGCGTGTCGATCAATTTACGATGCAGGTGGCTCGATTCGACGAGAACAGACAGGTGCTCGAACGACAGCTCCTGCATCGTATCGACTTCGAGTTTTCTTTCGCAGATATTCGCATGATTCGAAGGCAGTTTCCCATTCGTCTCGCGTTTGCAGCTACCGTTCACGAAGGACAGGGAAAGACGTTGGATGGCTTGGTTGTGGATGTGCGATCCAACTTCTTCTGCGCTGGTCAGTTGTATGTCGCATTGTCGCGCGTTCGAAGGAACGACCATGTGCTGCTCCTGCATGATCCGCAGCTTACACCCTCGAATGCGCACACAATTCATCTCATGCCTGTTCCCATCGCCAAACCAGTGCTGCCTGAAGCCATTCAGTTCTGCATCCCTCCACAACCGTAATCATATCTCTTGCATTCTTTTTTCATTGAATTAAACTACTTGCTTTTCTGCTTTTGCTTTCTCCACCCTCTTTTTTCCTCACCGCTGTTTATCACTCCTCCACCGCGGCGCGCAGCGCCGCCCGCGGCCGAAGGCCGCTTCCTCTTGTCTTCGGATAAGAATTGCTAGCTTTTCTGTATCGTCAGCTGCACCTCTGAAATATTTCATAGAAACCTGAGCACGATATTGCTTAGAAACCGAGGGGCAGAAGAAAGATAGTTTCTACTGCTTCCGAAAGGTTAGTTAGAGTTACAAAGAAGATACTCACAAGGTTGTGTTTCAGTAGCTCTATATACCGGAGGACGTTTTAGTCCAAGCTGCTTAACGATCCGAATAATTTCAGCTGTCTTCCTTGACTCCGGCGGTACAGCATGCGCTCTGTGATTATTTCCGTTCTTACCGGCACAGAAAGCGTACTATTCATCAGACTGTTGCTTCACTAAACGTAGATCAGCATCTGAGTATTCAAACGTCCTATACGCTGTATCCTTTGAAATCAAGAATTTATGGAGCTTCATGCATAAAACGACAATCCGAGTGCTTTTCTCTAGGTTGAATAGCAAATCACTTTTCAGTATTCTCCACTTCGATACCAAAAATCCAAATGCCTGTTCCACGATAATTCTCAATGACGACAGAAAATAGTTGAAATGAACCTCGTCCTCTCCAGCTTTGGACCTTAGAACCGGTGTGATCAACACCTCTGAACAGGTGAATGCTTCATCGCCTACAACCCAATGACCTGTAGAAAGCACTTTCTCTTTCAGAAACCGCCCAAGCTCGGATAAGTTGTGACAGAAAGAGTCATGGGTGGATCCAACACACTTGATGGATACAGAGAGGAACTTATAGTCGAAAGATACCAAGGCCTGTACAGGCAGTGCATAATAACCTTTTCTGCAATAGAACGACGCAGGATTGTGACACTTTTCGGGCTTCTTGATGGGAATTAGAATGCCATCGAGCGCACCTATGCAACCGGTCAAAGGACTTGGTATGCATCGAAATGTCTTAAATCCATCCGCAAGCCTTCTTATTTCTTCTTCCGATTCAGGCAGTCCGTCAATCTTCAACCTTTTTCCAATAAATCCGGACGTCTCATGAAAAATATGATACACAGATGAGAATCTAATTCTGTGTGAGTGGGCAATGTCTTGGTATTTTCCTCTTGATAGCACACGAAGGGTTATTCCAAGCCGTACATCTGGGGCAATGACTACATTACCCAGTCTTCGTGCAGATTAGAAGTCCTTTGTGAGGTCTAACTGTACAATTTCTAAAACACTGACAAAGCTTGCTCGTGTCATTCGGAACAGTCTTTCAAAACATCGTGCGGTGTAGCCAAATACTAGTTGTTCGTCGTTTCGAGGATTTGTTTCACGCAATCTGGGAAGCAATGATGGAGTCTTTCTTCACAACTTCGGTTTTTGAATTGCTTTGGCTAGAGCAAAACATCCAAGCAAAAGTGCCTCATTAAGATTCAAGAGGGCGGCTATTTGCAGTGATCGACGACGCTTGTTGTTCGTTTTGGTCATGGCGAGTGCGATATACCACGTGCGCTTTGGTGCCAAATATTTGAAGAGGATCAAACAAGATCAGCGGAAGCACCTTCCTGATGATGGAGAACATTATGAACGCAACTGGAATGTGTTCTTAGGCGATGGGATCTCGTTCGGGCAAGTGGCCTTTACGAAAGTGTAGGACGTCTTATAAAATTCAAAGTGATGTGGCGACGACGACGGTATAAACTGTACAGTATATGCTGACATGCCCATGGAGAAGAGGATGAATACTCTTCGGAGTCTGAGTACTATTCATACTCTGAAGTTCAGACATGCAGAGGCCTTACAGTTTTGAGCTGATGCGCATTTTCACATCGGTGAAAACATTGGCTCAAAACACTGCAAGTCAGTACGCTGGCACGTCCCAAAACACCAGTTTAGAACGGCCCTGATATGTTGCATAGTGTCGGTCGCGAAATTGGTAGAATATTCCAGCACTGCTGGAACACACGTGTAGAGTGCTCCAGCAGTGTCTGAAACATTGTAAGCTTCGCTGGCCCAGCATTACCACTGTATTTCGGTGATGCAGTCGCCAGTTGCTAAATTACTATTGGTTAGTGTGCAGCCCCAGAGGCTTCTGGAAGCCAATGGAGTAACCTAGACGCACACATGAGTAAGTAGAAAGTAGTAATGCGTTTCTGTGTTGTTTTGCATGCTTTTTGACTCTATAAAAGGGCGAGTTGAGTCCCGAACTTCGGTCTGGACTCATCTCAAGGAGAAACACATCTCAAAGTCCTCACCCCCGCAACTATCTCAACTATTACTATCAACCATCAACTCTCCACCGCACTTAGTGAGGCGCTTGCCGCTTTTTGCATAATTGGGGTGGGGCATTACCGTCGCTGAAACCGGTTGAAGCGCCCTTGGCGTGGAAGGGAGACGGGTAGTGTGTACCAAAGGCGCTTCTGTCGTCTGTGAGCCCCCACCGGAGCTTTGCTCGGATAACAGTGACGGTCGCAAGACCTTGTGGTTTCCGGACGGAGTTGCTTGACCGGAAGCTGTCCGCAGGCGACGTGCCGTGAAACATCTTCTGCAAAGGGCCAGATTGGGTATAGATTGAAAGCATATCCCGTAGTTAGTAGCTCCCCTTTGGAAGCCCTGTAAGGATTGTACGCACCTGCTTCTGGTTGGGGCAGAAGCGGGTAGGCTGCAGAAATCACTTCATATCCGGAGTGTCTTACCGGAATCCGGGAGTCTGACTCCTAGTGACCCTTGAAATAATTCTTGGGTTGTGCGCCGTTTCAAGAAGTATCAAGAAGTTTTTATTTGGATTGAGCCTTGTGCTCTCTTTTTGTATTTGTTGTTATCGTTGCAGGTTGAGTCCTTTTGGTCCCTGCATTGGTTGTTCGTTTGATCTTTTATTCGTGTCGTTTCATCTTTTTGGGGCTTCGAGCTACGAGGAATACCCTGTTTAGGCTAATTTGTCATTTATTTTGGCCCCCTGCGTCACCGTCTCGTGATGGCGCCCACACATAGTGAAGAAGTTGAGAATTTTTGTGTGAAGTCGTCTGTGCGTAAATTCTTTATTGACACAATACCCTCAGACCAATCATAAAACACCAGGCAAGCGTGGTGTTACGTAGTTACTACTGTACAAGTGGCTAACCTTTGCGTTAATTGTAAGGCTACCTAGAACTACGTTGGGTAAATCACAAGCGTACACGCTCAGTCGAACCGGGCTCTCGTACATCCTCCAAATGCTCCTACGACCAAGCTAATCCCATTTCCATTCGTTCCTCATGGCCGAAACAGATGCAATCGAGTGGGACCCACAAAAGGACGAACCTGCAGACCTCAGTGAGCTCGACTATGATTACACTTCGGTGCAAGACAAGATAGACGCAGGGCTCCGCGAGAAAGAGAAAGGAAACCGTCTTTTCGCGCAGGGAAAGTATGAAGCCGCATGGAAACAGTATGATCGCTGCTTTGTCCATGTCTTCACATCCAAGGAGGAATGGGCTGCCATTGGGTCAGAGGGACGCAATGCCATCAACAAGTTTAGGCTTCCGTGCCATTTGAATCGAGGCTTGTGCCGCCTTAAGAAGGATGAATTGACTGACGCCCTATGGGACTTTACGGAAGCACTTCGCATAGAGGAGAACAATGCAAAGGGCCTGTTCAGGCGGGCCACCACGCTAATCCGCATGGTTGAAGCCGACATGGCGAAAGAAGGAACAGACCAACTATGGGACTTGGATGAAGCGGAGAAGAAAGCAGATGACGCTAAGAAAGATTTACACAAGGCGGTGCGAATTGTGCCCGGTGATCTTAACGTTAGGAACGCTTTGGATGAACTAAAAGAAGTAAAGAAGCAGCTAGCCGAACATCGTAAGCGTTATCGACAACAGCAAAAGAAGCTCTACTATACTTTTGTGTCCAACTTGGATCGAGACAACAGGAAAATTACGGAAACCGAAGAAGATCTGTGTAAAGATATGCCAAACTTAGAAAGGGTATACATAGATTGATTGCAACTGCTGAACGGTTCTGTAGCTTGGTTGCTGCCGATTGATGTTGCTTCTTTTGCTTCTATCAGCTTAAAAGTCGTTTGTCTTGCACGCCCTGAACTTGGCGGTGTGCTCGTGATGTGAGTGGCTATGCTTGTGTGCGATAGTGAACTCGGTTCACTCATGCTTTGTGCCGAGGTTCTGCATATGTCACATCTCAAATAACGGTTCCCATCTTCGTCACACTTGCGGTTAAACCTGACACTTTGGAAGAAACTTCGCACGCACTGATGGACCGGATGGATCCATCAGTGTGTGCGAAGTTTCTTCCAACGTACATCCAGATGCGGGATATCTGGATGTGCCTGAAATATGACGAAAATGAACGGGACGTGCTTTGGTCAAGGAGGGAATGATCATTACACCAAAGGGCTGTCTCCTAGAGTTTCGGCAGGATTATCAGGGTCGATTTCTGACCAATGGGGATATTGCGGTGTAGTGTTTCTGGGACAAACTTCTGGGACGCATTCTGCGAACACTTCTGCAAGGAGGTCAAAAACAAGTCGGTTACCTTCTGGAGCAAGATGTAAACCATCGGAAAGGAACACATCAACTCCATCGTCATCGCACCCACGTCCAATCATTGCGGCGTGTAGGTCTACGACAGGGACACCCAACCTTCGTCCCGTCTCTACGCAAGCTTCGGCGTACATTGCGGTGACTTCAACTCGTCTCTCCTCATCAATCGCGTGACGTGATTTTCCCAAAGCCGGAGGTGTCACAAGCACCGGGACTGGGTTTGACGGCAGTTGATTGACCTCATCAACGAGCTTGGTCAAATTGTCGGCGTATATGTCCAGAGGCACATGTTGGCGAGCTGTTTGTCTTGTTGCATCATTGGCTCCGAAGAAGATAACGACGGTCTTGAGTGCGAGAGTTTCTGTGCTTCGAAATGGTTCAATGAGGTCAGGAAAGACGTGAAGTGCCCATCTTGTGTTATAACCCGAAAAGCCTCGAACGAACACTTCGACACGGGCGCAATACGCCTCACGAAGAAGAGCGGACCATCCTGGAGCGCTCTGATCCGAGGTGCTTACAGATTGCTCGGTGATGCTATCCCCGAAAAGCATGACTGAAGGAAGAGGTGGAAGAGAATGCTTGTGGCGCAGAGTTGAATGCGGTGAGGGAGTTTTCGTTAGACGTACAGCTCGTGAAACGCGGGCAGAGATGGTAGAAAAAACATCTACCATGGAATCACGCAGGACAGAGGATTGGGAAGCGTCCGGAGACTGGTCTTCCCCGTCAGGTTCGATACCGTGTACTATTTGCGGCAGCGGAGGGGTGGCCGGCGGTTGAAAGGGGGGGTCAGAAAGAGAAAGTGGGGGCTGCGGTGGTGGTGGAGGGCTGGAGAGCGCCTCTCGCTCGGGGGTCGCGGACATCATTTTGCGGACGATGGAGGTGCTGTTGACACTCGCTGAGAGTATGTTGTAGTTCGATAGGAAGGGGACTCGAAGGAGCCATGGCGATGTGGCGCTGCTTCAAGGCACCGAAGGTACATGTAACCCTCAACCTCAAGGATTCGCAAGCATCATTCGTTGCTGGGCTCGAACTGCATCTTAGCACGTACTACACGTAATAGCTTCCAGTTTGCCGTTGCTTGCCCCCAGCAATGCGTAGTCACGCACATGAAGATCAAGTTGAGCGAATGTTGTAAATTAGTCTATGACCCAGCTATGATAGTTGGGTGATGACCATGATGGTGCTTCGACGCATTCCGGTACTGCATCTTCGCCTGCCCGCGTAGCGCTCTATTTCGACACAACGTTTTCATGGAGCCGTCGGATGTACCCCCCAGGGCATCGCCGTCTCAACGAAAAGGGCGCCTCATCGGATCTGGATTGCGAAACAATGCCGACGCGACTGACGTGGTACCATCTTCCTTCAAGTCTCAGAATCATAAAATGCTTACGCCAGTTTCGTCGTCAAAGCAGCGACCAAAACTAACTCAAGTCCCGGCCTCACTACTGAGCGATCCCAAATTACTCGACGATATCAAGGCGCTGCCGTCTAATTATTCTTTCGAGCTACCGAAAACCATTCACCGCATCCGGCAGTTACACGCTGCCCGCGTCGCCTTGCAGCTACCCGATGGTCTCACTATGTATGCTACGACGCTCAGTGACATTCTCAGACGTCATACTTCTGCTGAAACCGTCATTCTTGGCGACGTCACTTACGGTGCTTGTTGTATCGATGACTTATCCGCTCGTGCTTTGGGCTGCGACTTGCTCGTTCACTATGGTCACAGTTGCCTTGTTCCAGTCCAGCAGACCGTAATTCCCACTCTCTATGTCTTCGTCCACATAGCGTTCAATACTGCTCATCTCCGAGAATGTCTATTGCAGAACTTTTCCCGCGAAAGCCGTTTAGCCCTCGTTGGCACTATTCAGTTTGTTGACAGCGTTCATCAACTCGCCGATCAAGTCCGACCGCACTTTCAGTCAGTCATCGTTCCACAGGCGAAGCCCCTATCGCCTGGAGAGCTCCTGGGCTGCACATCGCCCAAAATTGAACACGTTGACGCCCTCGTATATGTTGGTGACGGTCGCTTTCATCTCGAAAGTGCTATGATTGCGAATCCCAACTTGCGCGCGCTGCGCTATGATCCTTACTCAAAGAAGCTCACAGAAGAGGAGTATATGCATGAAGAGATGCGAACTCTACGACTGAAAGCTGTCGTGGAGGCGAGTAATGCCAAGCGATTTGGTGTGATACTGGGTACACTCGGTCGTCAGGGCTCCCCCAAGATTCTTGAACGGGTATTAAAGCTACTAGAGGAAACGTCGCGCAGCTTTTTTGTTGTTCTTTTATCAGAGATCACCCCTTCCAAAGTTCAAAAGCTTGAAATGTCAGGAGTTCAGGCATGGGTGCAAATCGCGTGCCCGCGATTGAGTATTGATTGGGGACATGGTTATGGAAAGCGGCCACTGCTAACCACTTACGAGACTTTTGTTGCACTCGGAAAGTACGAATGGAAGGAAGAATATCCCATGGACTTTTATTCGAAGAACGGGGGTGAATGGTCCAATTACTACAAGGACGCAAAGAAAAGACCGGTCAATGTCATGCAAACTTGACTGACGGATGCGTATCAATCTAGAATGCAGTAAGGAAAAAAACGTGCAATAGAAGAGCATCCGCACTCTCTTGCATGAAGCTGTTGTGCGTACCGATGCAAAAGTGCTGTTCATGGCAGGTACTTATTACATTTGTTTTGCTTTGCGCGTCTGATCAGCATGTCGCCCTCACTTGTAGTTTTATGTGAAATACGCCAAGAACCAGCACCTCCCATCACGTCGGCGGGACCGCGACGCGTTGCAAAGTCACAGAATAGCCGAGTGTCTCACCAGGTGGCACAAGGCAATCACCCTCCTTCTCAAGGCAGACACCCTTATCACCATAAGCAAGTTTGGGAGGGACCACAACTCTGCGCTCTCCCCCTGGTTTCATGGTTGAAATTGCTTCTTCCAATCCTGGAATGATCTGTCTGCGACCCATTTGGAACACGAAGCCCTTTCTGTTATCGAATATCTTTCCGGTAGACAAGAAGGCCAGCTGTTCATCGTCTCGCAAGAACGTGTTAGCGTACGCATTTGGGCGCATGGAACGCGTAGAGAGCAATGAAAAGAGTACAGCGAAACGTACGTAATCAACGATAACAAAATCACCTTCAATTGGACTCGCACCGGAGCCAGTCTTGATGTCATAATAGCTAATGCCGCTTTCTTCTTTTGTGAAGACAGGCTTTGAGCCCTTTGCGACTGCCGGCTCAATCGCAGAGAGCGCTACAAGGGAAGCTCCTGCAGCCAATTGCCCAAATCGGCGTCGGGAAACTGCTGCACTCATTTGAAGGTGTTGTTTTGTACATATGGTCGAACGAAGCTTTAATGTACTGCAGCAGGGATGGAGTGGAAGAGAGGTAGGAGTAATGAAACCAATCATCTCGAAAGTACGATGGTACTGTACGTCCCTAGGGTAAGCGCCGCCGATTGCGAATAAGACGTGAAGCACCTCAGAAAGTGTTTTTTACGTTTTGGATCCTACTAGAGATTCCTCAGAATTAGCTGGATGCCACCAAGGCCTTCTTCGAGTTCCCGAACTTTGGTTTTGAATGCGTGATCCTCGGAGGAGCAAGCGAGCTTATACAGCCAATCCAAGACCAGACGAGTCTCACTGAGATACACCTTTGCAGTATCCGCTCCCATGCTCACCAGGCAAGCGGAGATAGTCAAGATATACCACGTGTACAAGTCGTGCATAATCTTTCCAGTTTGAGAGGTACAGCCGCCTGCACAGGCACCTTCGTAGATATCGCAAGATGTGAAGTTATCCCACAGGACTTCGTTCTCGGTTGACATTCCACATGTGCATGGCGGCGGCTGCCACGATGGCCTACTAGAGTGCTGCATTGTTCGTTCATGCCTTGCCACCCGTCTCAACCCCTCGAGTAGTGTCTCCTAATTGTCATCGGTTGGAACAGCATTTCCTTGAAATACTGTAATGCTTCGCAACATATTCGCGCTCGCATATTAATGGTTAATGCGGTGACCAAAGAGCTTGAAGAGATTCAGAGCAGTTCTCTTGGCAGCAGTCTTATCTTTTCTATAGCAGCTCACTTATGATGGTGGGTTCATTACATCGACTGGCGTTCGCGTTCAATGGTTTTTCCTTCAATAGCGTTCGACATCGCGAGTTCAGGGCAGCTCGAAAAGCAAGCAGGTGTCCACTGAAATTCCGTGTTTCGAAGTTAGCCCCTAGAGCTACAGCAGCTGCCGCGTCTCCTGGTGACAGAGCAGACCGCGTCTCGCCCTCAACGCACACTAACACTTCAACCCCGAACCCAGAAGACAATAATCCGTCATGGCAATCTCGTCCAGGCGTGGATCTACTATTACCCGCTGATCCTGGTGTGATTATATCCTTCACTGGAGGATTTGCAGCAGGGCTTGCGCCGCGCACTACGTATGCAGCGTTTCTGCGACGTCTTTCGGAAGTGCTAAACGCTGCCATCATCGCATATAAGCTGACAAGCCCAAGCGGAGACCACATTGACTTAGCGAACAAAGCTGCATCGGCTACAGGTGTGGTAGCGTCAGAAATCTGTCGCAGCGCGGGGCGTGAAATTCCGGTCTTCGGAGTCGGCCATTCCTTGGGTGCCAAATGCCTTCTTCTAGCAGGGTGTGAGGCACGTGCTCGAGAAGCGTCCCCACACGCAGCAAACATATTCATTAGTTTCAACAATGCTAGCCGTGATTCGGCATTGCCATGGCGTCCCCCCGATTCTAAGGCAGCCGCTGATGCATTATCGAACGTGTCAGCGTTTCTTACATCTCTTGATATATCAAAGTTCGGTATTCCTGATGCTGAACAGACAATGAAGAATGTAGTTGGAACTGTATCTGCGATTGGTGCCTCCCTTAGCACCGAATTTCACCCTTCTTCCGAAGAAACCATAGCTATCGCTGGCGCTCGATATGCTATACATCAAAACCTCATCTTATCGTTCGACGATGATACTCTCGATCATTCCGAGGAGCTCGAAACCGTGCTTCGTTCTAGGTTAGGCCCCAAGTCAGTGGTTCGACGAATTGTGCCAGGAACACATATGACTCCAATGACTCCGGATATTGGATCAGAATTTGTGACAACCGGCTTCTCTGCAGTGGATGATACTGTTCAGAAGGCAGCTGTTCGAATTGCGAAAGAACTGGATCAAGCAGTTGCCGTAATCGCTGCTTTTGTAAAACTTCAGCTTCTAATACGTGAAAAGCGTGCTACAGAGCTTGGCCAGTGAGGCAATTCGCAAGCACTTTAGTATCTACGTATGGCTGTTTATACCATGTTCGCTTTGTGAAATCTAGTCTCATCTTTCATCACCACGCACCGAGGACAATCACCGAATTTTGCCGCTCTTGCCTGGTGGCGGAAATTTGTGAACAGGGTGCCGTGAGAACGAGGTATTCATGATTACCCTGAATTGTGGAGGGTTGTCCCTACGATCAGCGAATGTCGCTACTGAGTTGAACGTGGATACCAGGCTGTTAAGAACTTTTGTGTTGTATTACACTGTATGAACTTACAATGCCTTGTTACGGCCCTCAAGGGAAGCATTTGCATCATGATGTTTGCCTCTTCCCACGATTCGTGGGCCATGAATCCAATAAGCTTCGTCGACCACCGTCTCATTATCTCTTCCACGGATGCTCTTATTCCTTCTTTCATCTCGACAAGTGCTCACTCACTCCCAGTCTGGTTTGTGATGTGACCACACTTCTGCCATTTAGCAATATTGCCACAGATGATGACCTAATTCTCTTAATGACTGTCGAAAGTTAGTACCAAACCGCTGCTAGAAGCGACGACCGCCCCTTCTAGTTAGCCATGCAGTCAAACGCATTGAAGGGGTTCTTGAAATTGAAACACACACTATCAAATAAAGAGGTCTTGAACAGCTCTCGTGCTTTTCGTCTGAAGGTTTCCTTGAACGAATGAATGCCGTCTCTAGGATTGGAATCTTTTTGACTCGAGACACAACAAAACAAGGATATGAAAGAAATCGTAATTTCAGAAAACAAGACGGATGGCGCTTTTTACCAGAAGTTTGATTTCATCTCTCCAAAGTGTTGCGTTTCCCAGCTGCGTGATAACCACCTATCCTTGATTTCCTTCGGAGGTGAACAAGCTCTGCGTCTTGCCGCATTTGGTTCAATTTTTCGTCCCACTCAGTGTGATACGATCGTCGGTCTGTGCCAAATAATTCCGGTGGGGGCTCATCGAAACGCTTTCGCTTTCGTCCTGCAGACAGTGGTTGGTCAAAACGACGTCGACGTGGTTCCATATCTCTTGTTCCATGCTCACCGCTTGTTGTCGGTGCGTCGGCAGAAGGTGGTTGGTCAAACCGTCTTCGACGCGGTACAAATTCCTTTGAGACTTCAACCCCACTTCCTTGCTTTGGTACCAGCAAGCCGTATCTCTTGTCTTCATCGCGTGAAGGAATATCGCGGGTCCCTGATGATGGAGCGGTGTTTTGCCCCAGTGCTGACCGTGCTGGAAGTCGCTCACGATCAATTGATCGTTCATCCTTTTCCGTCTTCCTTGATAACAACGCTCGACGAGCTTCGCGCTGACGGCGGCGTTCTTCACGAGCAGCTTGGCGTTGTTGCTTCCTTCTCAGTTTATCACTTCGTTCAGCAGCAGTTGAGCTTTTAGAAGAATAAAATCCAAGTAAGCGACGTTCACGCGCCATTTCTGCTCGATTGCGTCTCATTTCAAGCAGAGGGTCTTCGCGCATCTTTGTTTCGATGTCTATCATAGACGGTGCAGTAGCTTCTTTCTCTTCCTCAAGCGTCTTAAGTGTCACTTCTTTTTGTCCAGTAAGCACTTCCTCGTGCTTTTTTTCTTTCTCTTCTTCCTTCACCGCTTCACTTTGACTCGGACCGAATTCGTACATCCAGTTCATTCGACGACGTTTCAACAGCTGCTGCGGGTCCAGGCGTCCAGATTTAATCTCAAGATCTTCGGCTTCTTTGAGCTTCCGTTCCTCTTCTATCTGCTTTCGCAATTCTTCTATTCGCGACTTCTCGCGTGCCTCCTCCTGTTCCTTCAACCATACCTTCTCGTTGTTCTTGATGTTGGCAGTATGCCATGACTTTTTGCTAAGAAACTTAAGGGCGCTCATGATACTGGAGTTTTGAGGTTCAACGGCAGCGCCCTCAAAGGTGGGATTCCCTTCGCTTGCAACGGGAAAGCTTCAACTTGCCTCGACGCTCGCAGCGGTGTACCGGAGCGTAGTAGAGGTGAGTGACCGGGAACGGGTGCGTATTCACAGACACTCCACAGAAACATGTGCACTGTGAAACGCAGTAGCACATGCACGCAACACATTGACGCCGAATGGATTGCTGTAAACGGTCATGCGCCGGGCACGAATAGCCATACACATGGCGACACATGGCGACCCACGGGCACTGGAGGGTTGTTCAGAAAAGCTTGGAAATTCGAAGATTCTGCGTTTCGGTACACGTGTCGAGATTGGCACGGTGACCACGTCCCAATGTCCAGCGAGCGACTTTCGGAAGCGCACCCCCCCGTTGACAGCGCTGTTTTCGCAGGCTCGGGCTTGGTTTTCGTCTTGAGCATTGCTCACTTGCCTGATTTGCAACGCAGTAGTTATACAACGGTAGACTCGTCTCTAACAGATCTGCAGTCATTCCTTCGCATGTGCAACCAGAAAAAGATATCACAGACGCTCACCCCCTGCTCCGCACCAATATTGCCGAATGGCAGTGTACTGCTTCTATCTGTTTGATCGCACTGGGACCTGTCTTTGTTATTACGAGTGGAATCGTTCCCGATCGTTACAAGATGCATCAGATGATCAAAAGAACATGTTCGGAATGCTGTTCGCCTTACGAAACTTCTCTGTCAAACTCTCACCAGATCCGGCAAAAGGCGTGCCTACGTTTTTCGTCACAGACGTATACGCCTTACACTACTTCGAGACTCCTACCGGTTTACGCTTTGTTCTAATCACTAGTCATGACTGTGGTTCAGTCGACGTTACACGCCACCTGACTGATATTTACGCTGAGGTCTACGTCGAGTACGCCATTAAGAACCCTCTGTATGTCAAGGGCTCCAAGATTGACTACGAACTCTTTCTCAGTAAGCTCGATTCCTATGTTCGATCTCTACCGTGCTTTTGATCTTAGCCGCGAGACAGCGCATCACACACGCCCATTGCAGTAGAAAAAAAAAAGCCCCCCAGCCACTCCCGTACCACGCCGTTGAATTTGCATGCTGCAGTCCCACCTAGAAAATCGGGGCGGTTGAGACGGCTGATCACGGTACGGGCTCAAACACTGGGAGGCAAGCGCACGAGCGGTTTTTGCGCGTCTAGCCCGTGTTCATTTCTACTGCTGCTCGACTTGCTCTTTTTTCATTCGCTTCTTATCCACCTGTGCTAGAACTCTAGTCCGATTGCAGTCTTGCAACAGTACCCACTGCAACGGTCTTGCCCTCGTCTCGAATCATGAAGCGGCCAAGTTGTGGGAAGACGTCATAGGGCTCAACGCAAACCGGTAGCGTTGTTCGCAGCAGTGCAAGACACTTCATTCCTGGCTTAACAAATTTGGGGTGTCTTTGCTTGGCCTTTCCGGACTTGTTCAGTTCTGCCAACAATTTTACGATGGACACTTCTTCCACCGCGGCGTGGATGTGAATCACGGCAGAGTAGCCAGCGCAGATGATGCTTTTGTGCTCAAGGATCATGAGTTTGGCAATAAACGACCTTGTATATGATACCAGATCGCGAGGCGAGCACAAGACAAAACCTACTCTCACCTCCTCCTCGTCTATACCCTTCAAGCGTAAACGCACGACGTCACCTGGTTCTGCTGCTTGAGCTGTGGAACCCTCAAGTTGTACGGCATCAACTACAACTTCGACTCGATTGGGCATCATGACAAGGGCATCATTGACCTGAATCACGCCGGACTCCAGTTTGCCCATCACCATAGTTCCCATTTCTTTGTGCTTCTCTGAGATGGGCATTTTAACAGGACCGTTCAGCAGACGCTCTGGAGGCCGCAAGTGCTCTAATGTGTCGAGCAAAGACTGACCATCATACCAGTCGCAGACCTCCTTGGGAGGTTTGTGTTTTAGATTATCTCCAGTCAATCCCGATACGGGGATCCATACTACGCCCTTAGGATTCCAGCCAACATTTCTGAGGTACGGCTCTAACTTCTTCTTGCACTCGAAGAAACGCTCCTCGTTCCAGGATCCGTCAGGATTGGTGACACTCGGATCGTCCAGCTTGTTGACAACAACAACCATCTGTCTCACACCAGATGTCTTGGCCAGCATGGCATGCTCTCTAGTTTGGCCGCCTCTTTCAAATCCGGTCTCAAACTCACCTTTCCTAGCGGAAATGACGAGAATGCCAATATCAGCTTGGGATGCGCCGCCAATCATATGCGGAACATAATTCTTATGGCCAGGTGCATCCAGAATGGTAAATCGCCGCGTTTCGGTGGTAAAGCTAGCCTGACCACATTCTTCGGTCTTCCCTTTCTGCCTCTCCTGTTCGGAGGTGTCAAGTGCAAAAGCAAACTTCCAGCTCTCGCGATTGAGAGCTTTGGCCTCTTTCTCATATTTATCCATGGTACGTTCATCTACATTTCCGGTGAGCACAAGCAGATGACCCGAAATTGTGCTTTTTCCCGCATCGACATGCCCAAGCAACACCACGTTGAGCGGTTTCTTTTCATCCAGATCAAAGTCGGACGGATCAAAGTCTGGAGCGCTGTTAGCGGCTTGGTTGGCTTTCTCATTGGCTGTAGATTCCTTTCGTTTCGCGTCCCCTTTTGGCGCCTTCTGGACTGGAGGCTGAGAATCGATGTTGTTGGCTTTGGGTTTAGTGTCAGGTGTATTATCAGAGATTCTAACTGCGGATAGCTCTTGAACTGGGGGTTGTACGACCTGGCCCGGGGCGGCGTCTTCATCTTCCCACGAGGTCTGAGCTTCGGGCTGTTGCTGTTGCTGCTGTGCAGACGATGCTAGCCACGACGGGATGAACTCGCTTGCTTGCGGATTCATTGCAGAACAGCGACGCACTCGGAGATAATCGGACGGCGGATGGAGGTTGGGCGAGGGGAGGCGGGAGAGGCTTAGTAGTGGCTAGCAGTGTGCTAGGGAAATGGTAACCCTTTTACGAGTGCTGGAGGCGGCCGTTGCAAGCGAAGGATACGGTCTACACTTCGAAGGCGCAGCGGCGGCTGATGTGTGCTGTGAGTGGTGCACGCCCAAATGGCGTCTACGACGGGTACGACGGCAATGATATGCCGCGTGCCCACGGAAGGACCAGTGTGCCCGCGGCGACTGACTAGACCCCCTACAGTTGTTGTCGCGGGAAGTGGCCAATGGCAACGCACCACGTCGCTGATGCAAAGCAGTCGGCCATCAAAATCCAAAAAAACTATGGTATCATGCTTTCTTTCATGTTTGAACACCGCCCTGCCCGCACCGGTACCGAACAAAAGAGAGTGACTGAACGAGCTTATCACCCTTCGCATCCCCAAGTCATCCTCCGGTAGACGGTATCCTACGAGGGAACTGCTACTAACGTGAAAACCGTCAACTTCAACACTTTCTACGCCATTCAAGGTGCATTCTTTGCAACACCAGGTTCCCAGCAAGTGATATGCCAGGAATATGCCAGGAATATGCAAGCAGAAGAGTTCTTAGGCTGAGCCAGGCGCAAAGTGTCGATGACGATTCTCGTGTTTCCGCTGTACCAAGACGCCTTGGATGCATCGTTGATGTACATTATTAATATACAGCCAGATATGCATCATCCAAATGCACGCAGACGCACAAAACGCATCCCAAACGCTGGAAACAAACTCTTCGGGATCGCGGCGCGTGAAACGGGAGCAAGCTGCACCCGAACGATACCAAAGCTTTTTATTTCAACAATCAGTGCAACACCTGTATCATGCACTGGACGCAATCTGGGACGAGAACATCACATTGATATCACCCACAATGTTGACCTGTCGTCCACCGTACAGGCTGGAAAGATTGCTCTCGGTGTCCTTCTTCAAGCGTATGGTTTCTTGAGAAAGATGTTCCATTTTGGCAGACTCATCGGCCAACTCCACGGCTGCTGCATCTCTTTGTCTTCTCAACACTTCGATTGCAGCATGCGTTCGTTGCGCGGCATGCTTCTTTTCGAGCACTGTTTTGGCGGTGCGTTGCAACAGCTTTGGATTGCTTTGTAACGCCAATACGTGTCTGGTATCGGCGCTGTTAATACTTTGAATGGCGTCTTTCACAGCGTTGCTCATCTGCGTAACAGACTCTACATCAACGTTTTTGATGGCGGTAGGTACGCTTTTTGCTTGTTGCAGCACGATCCCTACCTCAGAGTTGGCGATTTGCTTGAGCTGCTTTTCACGCTGAGCGAGGAATGCATCCAGTTCAATAAGTTGGTTGAGATAGCTTTCGCGTACTCGCGCATCGGTGAGCGTAAGCTGTGGTGGTTGGTCAGCATCGTCGGTTTTGTCCTGTGTGGCCTGATCAGTGTTTACCACGCCCATAGCAGCGCTCCAGTCGATTTGTTGGTCGTCGGACTGCGCGTGTGACTCGGTTTGGGCGGTGGTTGTACCATGTTCAACTATGTCAGTGGAAACGGGCGATTCTGCCTCGGCAGTACCAGTTTCACCGATCTCGATTCCCCAATCAATGGCAGCTTGGGCACTGTCCTGATGGTTGGAGGGGGGCTGATTGTTGTCAGGCTCTACGGTGAAGATTGCGGACCAATCAATTTCGGATGCCGAGGACGTGGTCTGTACGGCTCGTGTGAGCTGGTCGACATCGGCATTCATAATTCGTTGTATAAGGTCGCAAACGGTGTGCTGTTGTTTGTGGGCAACGTAGTGCGCAAAACATTGATAATAACGCACAGCGGCGGCAAAATGGTCTACGGCAGTAGACTGAACGGCTTGTCGCAAGACATGCGGTACTGTTTGGTCCAAATGGTGTGAAAGCTGTGCTTCAAAGTCAAAGGGGTGCTCATCGCGGAGACTGTACTGTTTCAAAGCGAGCTGAAAGCGTTGTTTGGCGTCGGCGGCGGAACGAATGGATTGAGTTTGTTTGCGGGCGTAGTTGGTGATGTCGCGATTGAGACGGGCGGTGTTGTTCTTGATTGCAAGGGCTTCATTGTTAGTGTTGTGGACGAGATGTTGAGCGGCATCGGCCAAGTAAAGATGAGAGGTCTCGAAAGCGGAGACCGCATCGGCCCATGCGCGCAGCACAGGCGACTTGTAGCGACCGAGTATGTCCTTGTCGGTCGGTACGGGAGGGGGAGTTTGAGTAATTAGGGCGGTAAAGTAGGACTTGAGTTTGAAGTAGGGCAGGTTCTGATGGGGTGTTAACTGAGGAATGTCGAGGAGAGTGCTGATTTCGGGGGGCGTGTTGGCGAGAGCGGTGCGGGTGAGGGTGCGAGCAGTCTTGAGGTGAATGGCCCATTTGTTGGAAATTCTCTTGCGATCGACGAGCCAATACAGAAATTTTGAGTAGTGGATGTCGATGGGGAGTAGCTGCTCTGGTGGGTCGGCGGTGGACGGCGCCATGGAGAAGCACCAAGCGCGAGCGCGGTGCGAGGAAGGCGACGCGCGAAGGCGCGTTGGAGCGCGGGCGCTCGCAGCAAAAGTGAACTGTTGTTTTTATTTTCGGAAAGTGGGCGTCTGTGCGCGCAGTGCGCCGTCTACCAAGTTGGTACTACCAACGCTACCGCTGGTACAGTACGTGTACAAAAACAAGGTGTTCTAACCTCGACCGCGATAGGGCGGCACAGCTTGATGCGGAATCCACACACCTGGTGGCGGATCTCCCGAGCTGTAGAAGACGTCGATGGGAATGCCGCCGCGCGGGTACCAGTACGCGCCGATACGCAGCCAATGCGGCTCTGCGCAGCGCACGAGATGGTTGGCAATAGACACGGTGCAAGCCTCATGAAAGTCCTGATGGTTCCTGAAGCTGGCCAGAAACAGTTTGAGCGACTTGGACTCGACGAGCCACTGATTGGGCACGTAGTCTATGACGAGATGTGCGAAGTCCGGCTGCGATGTGACCGGACAGAGGGACGTGAACTCCGGACAGATGAATCGGGCGCAGTACTTTTGGGTGCTGTGCTGATTCGGTACGCGCTCTAGTGTGTCCTGACTGGGCGAATCCGGCGGGTGCGACGTCTTCCCGAGGTGCTTTAGTGCCGGCACAACGCCTCCCTGCCCATCGCGACGCGAGCGCGAACAAATGGCTCTCAAACCGCCGCCACGGACAAGCGCAATTCGCGCGCCAGTCGTCGCCGCTATCATAGCAGAGACGAGTGTCGTATCACCGCCAGCCACCACACTACGACACGCGCCGCCCTTCGTAAGCGTCCAGCATCATCGGCCTCCTCCCCCTCCGCCCCTCCCGTGGACACGCGTGCCCGCTGTGTGTCTTTTTTTTCCCCGCAGGTGTTAGCGAGGCGATGCGCCGTGCGCGCCACGCGCGTAGCAGTGCAACGTGCCGCGCGGGCGCTGGTCGTGCGCGCTGCTGTGCGGCTCTGACGCTCCGTAGCGCGCTCCAAAGCGACGCGCGTGCGACCGCGCCGCGTGCGCGCCCTCTCTCCACATCTCGCGCCTTCCCGCCAGTCACACGCGCACTTCACGGCCGCCGCCTCCTTTTCAGCCGCCCTCCCTCACACCGTTCTTCTCCTACCCCAACCGTTCTCCACCCTCCCTCGTCACCCTTGTTGACCACTACCGCCACTACCACCACCACCTTTCTACGTCCCCCCTCCGCGTCAACCCGTGCATCATGACCGCCTCCAAACGTGCCGCCGCAAAGCTGGCCGCAAAGCCGCTTTCAGACTCAAAGCTCTCCCTGAAAACCGTAAGTCGCAACCACACCACCCCTCCCACATTCCCACACACGCACTCCCCCCACCCTCCTCTCCCTTTCCTCCCACAAGAGACAAGTCCTGACACGTCATCCAACCGTTATGCTCGTCAGTATGTCGATCTCTCCAAGCTACGCAAGGCAAGTCTCAAGCGCTACAAGAAGCACTTCAAACTGGACGTCAAAGCAGATTCCAAGAGCGAACTACTAGAGGCCGTCGGTCGTCACTTTGCCCAAATGCCCGTTCGTGAAGTTGACGTTGCTCGAGATTTTCACTCCTTCTGGAGACTTCGTGCTGGAAGACGCGTCGCTGTACCGTCGCCTCAAAACGCCTCGGATTTAACGCCTTCCAACCGCGCCAATACCTCCGCTGCAGCTGCTGCAGTCGTTGTCGACTCTAATGCTTGCTCTGCGCGTCGACCGCGTGTTGGTGCTAATGCCGCTGCCACGAGTGCCGCGGCGGCTGCTACTACCGTCACTACCACCGCCGCCGCCTCCGCAGCTCGGTGAAAACGTTTTTCATGTCACATGGTCCTTTTTTTTTATTTTTGTACATAAATCTCTTGTTTTTTTTTCTTGTTTTCCTTTGCCTCCTTTTAATCCGAAACGATCGCGTACATAATTCTCTGCAGCGCCAAGCGCTACTTTTGTGTGTACGTCTTGTACAAGGTGCGTGTGTGATAATATCCCCGCGTCTCCGCCTCGCACCTCGTCGACGCCATTTGTCATGAAGCGCTCGCGAGATAGTAACGCCCCTGGTCACCCGCTCCCCTCCGACGTCGCCGCCATGTCCGTCGCCGCCCGGGTAGAAGCCCTGCGCGACCTCATGCGAGAGCACTCCATCACCGCTTACATCGTCCCTTCCGACGATGCCCATATGTCCGAGTACGTCGCCGCCTGTGATCGTCGCCGAGCCTTCATCTCCGGCTTCAACGGATCCGCGGGAACTGCCCTCATCACCCTTGAAAACGCCTACCTCTGGACTGACGGACGCTACACTGTTCAGGCAACTGCTCAACTTGACCCCAACGTCTATCAGCTCATGCGCATGTACGAACAGACCCCCATTGAACAGTGGATCCCTGAGAATCTTCCCGTCGATGCGAACGTCGTTTTGGATGGCCTTACCGTCTCCGTAGCCACTGTCAAACGTCTACAAAGCTCGATTGCAAACGCTTCACCGCCTAGTCGAATAGTTGTCAAGCCTTTACCACAAGATGTCCCAAACCTTATTGATCAGATTTGGGCTTCTGCAAAACCATCCAAACCAGCCTCTACCATTTTTGTGCACCCGGTCAAATACGCGGGTGTCTCTGCTGAACAGAAGATACGGCTTGTGCGCGATCGCATGCGTGACAAGGCATGTACCATTTTGATGGTATGTGCATTGGACGAAGTTGCATGGCTCCTTAATTTAAGAGGAGCTGACGTCGATTATAACCCGGTCTTCTGGGCTTATGTTATCGTTACCTTACAAGATGTCACACTCTATGTTAACAGCACTCGCTTTCAGAAGGACGTGCAGCAGTACTTGAAAGAGGCGCACGTGAAAGTCGCTCCGTATGATTCCCTCCTCTCCGATCTGGCCGCCCGCCAGTGGACCGATGACGATTGCGTATGGTTGGATCCGTCCACTTGTAACTACGCCATTCTCAACTGTATCGAACATTGCCAAACCAATATACAAACCGTCAGGAAACGCAGTCCCATCTCACTGTCCAAGGCGCGCAAAAACGACGTTGAACTCGACGGTATGCGCAAATCGCACGTGCGTGATGGCGCTGCACTCGTTAAATTCCTCACTTGGCTGGAACACCAAGTCGTACATCTACATAACACCCCCACTGAGTGTGAAGCCGCGGATCAGTTGGAGAAACTTCGAAGCGTGCAAGACAACTTTGTTTCGTTGTCGTTCCAAACCATTTCCGGATACGGTGCGAACGGCGCTGTTGTACACTATCAACCTGAGCGTAACAGCGCCGCTAAAATCACCACCGAAAGCGTGTACCTTGTTGACTCAGGCGCGCAGTACCTTGATGGTACAACTGACGTCACGCGTACCGTACACCTGGGCGAACCCACTGCCTGGCAGAAGGAGTGCTTCACCCGCGTGCTACAGGGCCATATTGCAATTGACAGTGCGTTGTTCCCGGAGGGTACGACGGGGCTGCAGGTGGATGCGTTTGCCAGACGCGCCTTGTGGAACGCTGGCTTGGACTACTCTCACGGAACGGGACATGGTGTCGGCTCTTTTATGAATGTGCATGAGGGCCCGCACGTAATCTCTTTTAAGGCTCCAGCGAACGTGACGCCGTTGGAAGCCGGGTTTATTACCAGCAATGAACCCGGGTATTACGAGGAGGGTCAGTTCGGCATTCGCATTGAAAGTTTGTGCATTATTAAAGAAGCGTCGGTAACGGGACCACCCACAGGCAAGAGTAAGCGGTTCTTTGAGATGGAGCACATCACCTTATGTCCAATCCAGCGCAAGATGATTGATGTCAGCCTGCTGAGTGCAGAGGAGATGAAATGGGTTGATGAATACCATAAGGAGTGTTGCGAGAAGCTGGCACCGTTCTTGAAGGATGATGAGGTGAGTTTGGGATGGCTTAAGAAGAACACGGAGCCGTTGGAAGGGTGATTTGTGGGTGACAGGGTGGCTGACGTGTGTTCTTGCTTTATCAGGTACTGCGCGGGCGACGGATGGTCCTTGGATTGATTCCTGGATGTAGCCGCTCTGATGTGATTGCTATTGCCGAAGACGCATTGTGTGAAAGAACGTAGAATTTGAGATGGGTTGGCTGAGGGGTATACGAGAGTGCGAACGAAGCAGCCGTGGACCATGCGTTTGATGCGATAACGCAATGCTTCACAACTTGGTTGCGCAGAGGTCGCAGCTGAAGCCAAAGAAGAATGAACAAATTGGTAGAAAGCCCTACACCCACAACTCAACTAGCGTTCTCATTGGCCTTTACATCTTTAGTAGTTGCTGTAGCTGTCACGGAGTCCGACACCGTGCGAAGCAATGACATCAGCTTCTCGCTTGTGGCTTAATCTCGAGTTTGGCGTTGCATTTTCGATCACAGGCGTGCCCCGACGCAATTACCGTTCCGCGGATATAACAAATGGGGTCGCGAAAGCTGTATCTACGAAGGTAGGCGGAGCGGTTGTCTTGTGAGAGAAAAGCAGCGTTGGGACTCTCCGTGTCTTGAAATTGCGTAACACCGTAACAAAATTTGTTTCTGGAGTTTACAGCCGTGCTGACCAAGCGTACGTGTGCTATTTGCATTCGGATATTCCAAGTAGTTTCTAATTTAATTTTCAGAAGCGTTTTATAGTATATAGATCTGTCTATGCGTCTTTTCATGACAAAGAGCCAATGGGCGTCTCCTGAAAACACAAGAGCCCAGAACTGTTTCTTCGTTATCTCGTTTGCGAGAGATTTGTTCCACATTCTCTTTAGCAGAAAGAAAGCTCAGAGAAGAAGCATCAGAAGCCCTGCGCTTTCGTGGAAATGCATCCAACCTCAAACTCATGTATAGCCTTTTAAATCTGTGTATTTTGCGGTTTCAGGAGACGCCCAATGTTGCACGTTGCTCCTCTTCGGATAAAAAGCCCCACACATTTGGGTCTTACCTTCGTAGAAGTGATGCGGTTGATGAAATTGTGATGAAGCTTAGCCGTTATTCTTAAACTTTTCAAGGTGTTAATGGGTCTGCATGGCTTTTGATGTGTCCCCAAATACGGCAACGGAAACGCGGGTCTATATTATGATTCATAGAGGGCTGCGAACTGTTTTATTCATTCTGAAGAAACTAGCACGCCTTTTTAGGCGAAATTTGTAGTGGCTTTTTTGAAACCGTAGGCGTCTCTCTCCACTGGAGAGTCTCCAGGCAGTTATAACTCTGGCGGGCACCGATACGGTGGTTGGCTTGCTCTTACTGCCAACAGAAGTTTATGCGCACAGTTTCATCGGTGACAACTGTTGACGCCTTTTTGATTTGTGCTCCCTGATTTTGTTGGTCAGCAAATAGATAGGCTCCCCACGTCCGGGAGATGCAGCGCTTTGCTTTTTGTCGTCTCTCCCCTGCTCGTGAGGCATGCCACATGAGACTCTCATGATGAGACAATGTGCTCATGCTACTGTTGGTATTGCAAAGAATTGGGACAAATTTCCAATGCCAGCTCATGGTAAGCAGAGAAGTCTCGTGTCCCGCTTCCACGTCCTTGTATTTCATGCCCGTTCAAGGATCGCAGGTGTTGAAACGCAAAACCATTCTCCAGCCTTTAACGGCAGTCTTAAACCGACGCGGCTTGTTTTTTAATTGCCAACCCGCTGTTGGAGGTCAGCTCCTTCCACGAAACGACAACCTGTTCAACGAAAGACGTCTTTCTTTTTCCCTTTTCAAACGTTCAACCCAAACAGCGGCTGTTTAACAGCCATCCTATCGCTGCGATTGTGTCACTCCCTGCTACTGCGTTTCTTTCCCCATCCAGTTCCCGATGCCGGATGTCGCCCCGATTCGTATCATTCATTTCAATGACATCTACAACATAGAGCAATCGGTGCGGGAACCGGTGGGAGGGGCAGCCCGATTTGTCACTGCTATTCAGAATCAGATAGAGCGCCACTCCGGACCAACAATAACTCTTTTTTCGGGTGATGCTTTCTCTCCGTCCCCTCTAACCCCCTTCACCAAAGGCGATGAAATCCCACCTGTTCTCAACGCCACTAGGGTTGACGTAGCTTGTATCGGTATGCTTTAGCGCCAGGAGCGCGGAATCAACTGATCTCTTTTCCTTCTATTGGTTTGTATCGATATTTCAAACTAACTGCTTGTGCTTTTGCGTGTCATACCTCTGCAGGCAATCATGACCTTGATAATGGTGTCGAGGTGCTGAAGCAACGTGTTGGAGAAACAAACTTTCCATGGATCATTTCAAATGTGTGGGAAAAGCAAACCACCACAGCTCGTGCTGAACCCGAACAGCGAACTCTACTCGCTGGTCTCAACTCTATCCATGTTCTCACGCGCGGCGGTATCAAGTTCGGCTTCATGGGTCTTGCTTCTTGGGACTGGATACCAACACTTACGCAACCAACTCTTGACAGCATAGAGTACACTGATTTTACATCCACTGCACACGAAGTCGCTCGAACGCTTCGACAAGATCACAACTGTGACTTTGTTATCGCGCTAACCCATATGAGAACTCCTGAAGATGTTGAATTCACCCGTTCTTCCATCGCTGACCTTGTATTAGGAGGTCACGATCATGTTTTACACAAGGAACTCATTGATCGCACTTGGCTTGTCAAGTCGGGTACCGATTTTAAGGTACGCTGTCCTGTTGAGAGTCTGACGCTTTGCCTTGTAAGCCCATACTTCTTGCTAACTTCAACATGAATCGATCTTATATCCATGCTCACTTCGAATACTCTTGACGGCGTACAGAACTATACCACATTGGACTTATATCCAACAGGGGAAGGAAAGCTGCGAGTTAGTGAACCTGTTCATCACTATGTAACTTCTGACATACCGGAGCACCCCGATATTGCGCGTTTTGTATCTCAAAAGTTTAAGCTGCTTGGTCCGAGATGGACCAAGTCCATGGCTATATCCTCAACCGATCTTGACGGCCGTTTTGTATCAATACGAACCCGAGAAACGGCTCTCGGCAACTTCCTCTGCGATGCATGTAAGTTGTCGTGTGCACAACTCCTACACTGTTTGGTCCGACGAATCAGCTGCTGGTTCCAATACTGACGTCCACTTTTTCCCGTCCTGAATTATCTTGTACTAGTGGCCAATGCTTTGAACGCCGATATCGTATTAGTGAATTCTGGGAGTTTTCGTTCGGATTCTTTGCACCCACCTGGTAAGGTCACATACGGAATGATTGATACAGTTCTTCCGTTCAATGACAGAATCGTGCTTGCCTTGTACACAGGTAAAGAGCTGCTTGAACTGCTAGAATGTAGTGTGGCCCAATACCCACAACTAGCAGGTTCTTTCTGTCAAGTCAGCGGTATTTCATTCTCATTCGACCCCAGACGAGAGAAGGGAAACCGAATACTACGCGAATCAGTATTATGTCGAAACCGTTGTAGAAAGATGCTCCCCCTGGATGAAAATGAGGAATACATATGCGCCATGAAGACTTGGCTCTTCTTCGGAAATGACGGTTTCCCTTCAAGCGACGAGTCAAAGATTCTGCGAAGAACGAATAGTACACAATCTGAAATAGTGTGTGGCTACTTTTCTCAGATGCGTGGTTCTGGTACGGGAGCAGACCTAGTCCCGGAGATATCGCCTATGGAGGAAGGCAGAATCAAGTGTCTTTGTCCGGATGAGGGTTTGTTGAAAGCGTATCGTCAGAATTAATGCCTACAACCCCTTTACCTGCATAGAACTGTCATGCACATAACACGGCTGGTGCTTACGTTACCATATCTTTCAAGATGTTTCTCATTTCGAGGTTTCTTTCAACTAGAACTGAGAAGGGCCACGGAATATAGAACTCTACTCTCAGTTTACGCATGACCCTAGAAAAGCAAGATTCATGCTTAGTGTGAAACATGATACGGGCAAGTACAAGTACTCAAGAGTCTGAAAGCCAGGAAGCCAAGCGCCAACATGCATACCTAATGATGGACAACGAGTTATCCAAGGGCATGAGAATACTTTTAGGTATCCTAATACCTTTCGTCAGTAAACCTCAAGACAAAAGCCCTTGAAAATCATCTAGTTTGTGCTGTTCCACCCTCACAATCCTGGCCAGCGCGACAAGGGTCACAAACACTGTTATCTTCAGCCAAATCCATGTCGGGACTTACAAGACCGGACATGAGCCTCTCGGCTAAAGTCTTCTTCGTGCCAAACTGACATAGATCAAGATCAGCCAGGCGTGTCCGCAATTCGGAAACTGTTAATTTGCTCACTGCCTTTGCGGTAAGTGGTTGCGTTATCTTAGGCGCTCGCGAGGCAGCAGGCGTGTGACGACCACTCCGGGTTGACCGAAGCACGCGTTCTGGGCGGGGTGTTTGGATAGATTCAACAGAGCCTTCATCATCAAGCCTTACGTTCAATGATATCATGTGATGAATAAGCTCTTCTTTTCTCAATTTGGACATGATGTCCAGATTCTTTTCCTTCAGAATGTTACGAAGCTCTTTCACCGTCTTTCTTCTGTAGGCATCAATGATTACATGCTTTCCTCCGTTCGCATTTTCATCATCGTCGGGTATTTGTTTTCCGTTCGGATGCTCTTTCTCTAATGCGGCCGTCTGATCATCAAGCTCGCCATCACTCGATTCTACGACAGTGGTTTTTGCCTCGTCTTCCTGGTTGCCCGACACGCACTTGATGACTGTGGCTTCCCGCATCTCTTCACCTGCACTTCCTAAATCCTTATCCATTTCTCCCAATTCCACAGCGTTCGTTTCATCGCTGCTCTTAGTTTCTTCCGAAGAGGATGGAGTAAGCAATAGATGAGCCACCAGTCGATTCACTAACTCAGCCTTCTTTCCAGCTGTGCTCAAGTTTCGTTCTCGGAGTCTCTTGCGAAGATCCACTACGAGAAGTTTGTTGAGGGATGTTTGCAAGGTAATTTTGTCGCAGGCGTCTTCAATCGTAAAATCGTTTTCGTTGACTACGTGCTGATCCGAACCGCGGTTCGGGGGATGGTCAATATCGTTGCCCTCAGTAGGTAGCTGATCACTGGTTGCCAACGGATTGAGCCTACCGCTCCTACGCGTTTTTCTTTGAACAGAACGATGAAATCCCACTTCCGACGTCGATCCTGGAGGAGGCAGAGGTTGACAATGGCCATGATCTTTTTGAGCCAGTGTAGTTCTATTAGACTCCTTCATTACGCAATTAGTAGTACTCTCGGGGATGGGATCATTCGCTTCCTCATCGGGCCCATCGTCCTCCCGCTGCTCATGTGTCTTAATATCCATCTCGTCTTGGCATTCTTGAGCCGCAAAGTCCGTTTCAGATACGTTTTCTTCGTCCCCAGCTAATTCTTGATTCGGATCAATAGACACGGAAGGGGTATGCTGTGATGGAGCTGAACCTTGCGTTACGGCTATTTCAAGTTCTCTCTCAAAGGTATCAGCTGTGCCCTGTGAAGAGAGAGAATCTGAGTCATCTGAACTGAAACCAATTGACTCCGTTTCATCTGAATGATCAGACGTCTGATCAAGAGGAGGCTCGTTACATTCCGATTCTTCACCATCCATCCCATGCGTGAGTTTCTGGAAAATGCCTTCATGGCTCTCGGCTTTGTTCAAAGGACTACTGGTCTTCGGGAGCATTTCATTGCTGTGATTCTCCTCTATACTTGAGTGGTCTCCGTCTGGAGTTCGCTCTAGACTGGTATGTGACTCGATACCACCGCGTTCGGACGTGGGCAAAAAGTCCTTCATATCAGCTCCGGTAGTAAGATCGCCTTCATCATGATTTGCGCTGGATGCCGTTGGGCTTGAATCGCCAATTTGCACCTCATGCATACTAGATGCACAAGAATCGCTAGGATCAGTATCTTCCGTGACCTGTCGCATGGCAGCGGCAGCTCCCAAAACCTTGTCAAAGAAACTCAGGCGTCGCGTCGTTGACATCCGGTTCGACCCCGTGAAGTGCGCAATCTCAGTGGGTGTCATTACTGCATCAGTGGATGCTGTACTTCGTGAGTCACGGGCACCAGACGATTGCTCATCAACGCTCTTGTCCGATTCGTCAGAATCATCATCCATATTGCCGCTGAGTCGCTTAATAAACGATGTGATCACTCCTTTGAAGCTTGAGGTTGATGCTTCTTGTTGCGGCTTCAAAAGCTTCTCAGGTTCAGATAAGGCAGTGCATTCCGCAGCTGCTTCGGCTCTTTGCTTCAATACCTGATTCTCAACTGTGTCATCCTGGCATCCCGACAGACTACTGCCGTTAACGACGCCCTCATTAGCTTCGAACTCGTTCGAAATCTGTTTTAAAGCCATCGGTTTAGGTGGTTGGTCTGTTGAACTCAAAGCGGACTTCTTTGATGCAACTCTTGACAAAACAGCTGGCTCCTGTTTCGGAACAGGCGTTCGAGGGAATTGCTTTGAGCGAAATGGAGAGTAGTGCGTTCCTCTCTCGAGCTCAATTCTCGCAGCGAAAGCAACGGAACGGCTCTTGGTCTTCGTCGTAGATTTAGATGAACGAAGCACGCTTGCTGGGGTTTTCTTCAGCAATGAGGGCGTTCTGCACTCCTTTTTTATGCTCCCTCTCAACTTTGATCCTTGCTGAATGTTGAGCAGAGGGCTCTTGTCCACTAGAGGTGACCGAATAGGGCTCTTTGAGATTCGATTGACTTTGCTATTTGA
Organism: Gracilariopsis chorda; assembly: GCA_003194525.1. Lineage (NCBI taxonomy): Eukaryota > Rhodophyta > Florideophyceae > Gracilariales > Gracilariaceae > Gracilariopsis > Gracilariopsis chorda. Next base: position 111,730 of record NBIV01000252.1, read on the forward strand.
TTTGTGATCAAGAGAGTCATTCTGTGCCACATGCTCATTGAATCCAACACTCGGTGTACTGAAAGCAACAGTTGTGGTGCTGTCTATGACTTCGCTCTTTCTTGGGATTGCTGACAGGCCTTGACTGAGACGTGCGTAAACCAGGTTCTTACGGTCTCGGGCTGATAGCTTAGTTGCCGATTTCGCCATTCTCTCAACCTTTGTATTCGTTGGGGTATGAGGCACAGAAAAAGCACTATCTCTCCTCTCCGATTCAATCGGTTCGGAGTTAGCGCGACTTTCTATACTTGAAGCATTGTTTGCCTGCTTATCTCCTTCTGTATGCTGGAATCGTGGTAGAGAGAGTTTCTCGATCATCAATCTCTTTCCGTCGGATTCTGTTGGTATGAAGGAACTCAGATCGGTCATTTCGTTTGAAGAAGCGGTACCAGTTTCCGTGGAAGTTGATGTTTCGCTCGCTGACAACTGAATACAGGATGAAGACTCGTTTTCGTGATCCACCACTTTCCCAGGTTTATGAAATCCTTCTCCTCCGGACAGCCGAGCGAGTTGAGATCTACTGAGAAGCTTTTCACTGTCTCCTTTGCGAGCAACAAATCTCTCGCCATGCCTTTCCACCACGAGACTAACGCGGCGCTTTGGTTTGGCCTTTCTCGCTGATTGACTTCGGCGTCTTGCTTTGCGCTCATTATCTGCACCCCGCATGGTTGTGATGGGAGTATCAACGGTTTGAGAGGTAGGTTGAAGGAGAGATTTGGGCGGAGACTGTAGTAGTTTCTCGAATTCAACTCGAAAGCCGCGCTCGCCAAGAAAGAACACATCGCCCGGCTGAAGTGATAACTCCTCTTCTTTGATAAGGGACTTCGCAGAACGACTGTGTATTACAGGTTCCTCCGGATGTATACCTTGCAAATGAACGCCGTCTTCTCTGACGAACACAAGCGCGTGTAGAGGTGCGCTATTGTTGTGTTTTATGCGAATATCACAGTCCGGATGGGAACCAAGAACACACCAGTTCTTCGAGTCGAAAGTGAAGCTTTTCCCTTCATTGCCTGAAGCGTGAATGACGGTGATGCTGCAATGAAACGGAACCTCTACGCAGTTTTCCTTGTCCATAGTTATCCGAAAGAGGTAATGAGCTGTTTAGAGAACACAATCCAAAGTAAAATTGCACAAGTGGGTGACTGTTAGTCCGGTTCACACGCTCCAGCAAAGTATGGATGAGATATGAAAGGTGTGTGGTAATACTAAGCTCGGAACATTGAGAATGAAACCAGTTCTATGCTTCCTTGGTATGCTGAGTCTAAGGGCAGGTTCGCTGGGGAAGGGGAACGGCTTTGTGCCCGTGCAGCAGCTTCTGACTCTGAAGTTCAGCTTCAAATGTGTCGTTCATTTGAAATTTTGAATTCAAGAGGTCTAGAGTTTGTCTGCGGATCAACAGGGAAGAATGTGTACGATCTGCACCAATCACAGTCCAGATTTCATGCATACGCAGCGAGCGGAGCGGAATAGAAGACTGCCACCAGACCTCCAAGGGCAAAATCCCAATCAACGTCCAGAGTTCACAAGGACTCGGACCGCGGTTCTGGTTGTAACCAACAAGAATGGGCCACGTACGCAGAAAATTCACCCACACAACCACGCCGCTAATCTCTATTGAAGAGCCATTTGCGCACCCTCTGCCGCACGCAAAAAGGCGCGCAAAAACCAGCACATGCACTCCATTTTATGTAAAAATCTTCACCAGGGGTCCACCAGACGGCGTATGGGACCCTGCGTGAGCGGAAAACTCCACTTTCTGATCGTCGTCGTCACTGGCTTAGGGCCGTTCGATGACCTCATTTCTTCGTCAACAGTGTACGCGAAATGTGATTTTATCCAGTAAAACGAGAAAACGTTGCAAATCGCGCAAACTGCGTTTTGCTTCTGTCCGCGGCCCAGAAGTATCCAACGTCAGGAAAACAATCTTTACACTCAACAGCACACCATTTCATGTTTTCTCAGCTCTTAAAACCAAATTCACATCATAAAAAGATGAATAAAAGCGATTTACAAACACAAATTCCAAACACATCACAAAAGCATTCCAAACTCAAAACTTCAAAAATAACATGCAAAAAACGATACAATACAAAACCGGCAAAAAATCCGGTTTTGGCAACAATTGACAAAACCAAGCATATGATAGCAGCCGAAGAACTAGACAAACATTCATGCAAAGCCATATTTAGGCACCTGAAGATAAAATGAACGCAAAATTTTAAGTGAGTAACAAAACAGATTCTCGTCTCGCACAAATGCTGTAACGACCTTAAAGTATGAAGAACGAACTTACCACAAAAGACAGTAAAAATATCCACAAAAATACAATATGAATATAACATTTTGGTTGAACTATGTTTGGAATTATTAGAGAATAAAACCGTAAAACACTACTGGAATGTGTCAGACCACGCAAAGTACAGGTCCGCCGGCAGCTCCATCACACCAGCATAAATAAGGCTAGCACTGTAGACGGACGCAGAATTGTTCTGGTCCACTGATTGGAACGTGCGGCACGAGCCACACGTTCCAACAGTATAAACAAAGGGCCCCCTTCTATGCCCCTTTGGATGGAAGGAGGCAGCGAGAGAGAAACAGCTACATGGTAGCATCACACTGGATGAACCGACACCCAGGCGATTATAGAGCCGTATATACAAAACATATAGATAACGGACGCCGCAGAGCGCCCCATCAGCCTCAACGCCAACGAATAGAATCAAGAGACTCACGAGTGCATCCCTGCGCCGCGCTACCCTGACACAGAAGTCAACCCCCTCGCTGCGGCGCCGCTCGTGTCCGCGGCGTTTACACTGCCCGCCTAGGCGCTTCTACGCCGGATATCCGCCTGCGCGCCACTTTACCTATAAGCCTTCCCCTCCGACGCTGCGCCAAAGTGCTCTCTCTCCTCCCCTGTCGTGCAGGCGCGCTGCTTCAGAGTCCTACCGCCTTCACGCTCCCCATTTCCCCCCCGCCCGGCGAAGCACTACAAATCACCCCCCGCATCACTAATGACGAAGAGCCGGGCCTTCCCCCCCTCTCCCAACCGGCATTAAGGGCAAGTGTGCGCCCGCTCTGCCACCTTCCCCCCCCCGCGGACACCGACAAAGAAGAGTGTGCCCCCCCCCCCCCCCGCCCGCACTCAAACACAAACCCCCGGCACTATACTACAACTGCTTCCCTCTCCCTCTCACTCCTCAAAAACTGAGACCTACTACGCTACGCACTCTATCACAACCGGGTAAGAGCCGACCGTAAGACCTGAGTAAGGCCTCGAAACCGATTGCCCCGTAAGGGAAGTTCGGCACATAAGACGAGAGAACAAAAGTCCCGAACAGGGCCTCCGCCTCTGAAGTGCGATCCTCAACGAGGAGGACTCAGCGATGCCCTGTGGACTTGTTTTTTTTTTGCCGCTTTCGCGTGTTTATGATTACTACCGCTATTAACGGGTGTCTCAGCCCTCAGCGGATCCGCACTGTGCGCCAGGTGCACACCTGTGCATGCGCGGTGTGCCGCCCAAGGTGTGAGTGGACCACGTGTGACACGGATAGTCAAGAGGAGGTTGGCACCACGGTGTGGACATTTAGTTAACTTATATTTATTATTTATTATTTATCTACGCTACAGTAGGGAGATTACTACACTATATATAGTGGCTCGGCGACCTCGCCCTGACACTGAGTAAACTTCCCCAACCAAGGTTCTTGGCTCTAAGTCTTTTCCGCTTTCGCGAGTGTTCTACACTCCTCGGAGGTAAAGCTGCGTTACTAACGGTAGACCTATCCACCCTGCGTCACTAGGAGTATCACTGCCTTGGGCACTTGTCACTTAATTCACCACCGCCGTGTTCTCGCCCCTGTATAGGGTTCCTTTGTACCTTTTTCCGTGGTCCCGTTGGCCCACACCCCTGTCGCCCCCAATCGGGCATCCCCCGTATTTCCCTTACCCCACTCTCGTGGTTTCTACCCCTTTGTGTGGTTGCTCGTCATCGCTGACGCGTGTCTCTCGTGCCGGTATCCCGTGACGTCTTCCCCCACTTACGTGGACTCTTACTCCTTGGAAGGGCTGTTTCCCCATTCGTGGTGATCCTAATCCTACCGTTTCAACTCTCCCCGCTTGGCGTGAGGGTGAGCCTCGGCTTTACAACCCGACTTCGTCGTGCTCATCCGGAGAGGCTCCGTTCGCTGTGTTACCCTCGTGAGAGGAATATTCCGAACGTCTTCGTGTGTTGTCCCGCTTGCGGGTATTGCACTACAAAGTGGTCTCCCGACCTAGAATCGGAAATGGTTAGGTTTTGTATTACCTCTCCTCGGAGATTCACTGTCCAAACTTTTGGTTTCTTACCATTTCGTGGGAGTTTTTGGTCTACACATGTCTCGGCGACCATCCTCCGCCGAACCCGTTGTCACGCGGAGTCGTTCCGTCAGTGACGTGGAACAGGCAGAGATCTCGAAGGTCCCCGCTGGCCACCCTCGACGTGCCACTTTGAAAGGCAAGTCGAAGGGCCAAGACTCGTCGAGATCCCAGAAACCCCCGCCTAAGGCGTTGAAGGACGCTCCCAACTCTGGTGTCGACCCGGCTTCTGCCGATGTAGCTGCACCCCGGAGGGGAGACCCCGATACCGACGCCCCCCCTAGTGTCCAAGCGCAGCTTGAGGAGATGCGTGAAGCACACAATGCCCTCGTGGAGGAGTTTGAAGTCCTGCGTGTCAGGTTTGATACCTCTTCTATGAGGGATTTGGCTGAGGACATTCGCCTTTTAAGGGCGGATTTCAACACTGCGTTGGAATGTTTTGGTGGCCCTGCCAACTATGTTGAGAATGTGGAAACCCGATTTGATCGTGTCAGTGCCCGTCTGAGGAAGTTGGAGCAAACTATCTTGATGGATGACAACGTCCCGGGTGAAGCCACTGCTGTCTCGCAAAAAGCGAAGCGCGAGAAGAAATATTCTACCCGCCGCACTCGTAAGAAGCAGCCCAAGCACGATCGCGACTCGTCGGATTCCTCCCTGTCTTCACAGGATTCTCACCATTCAGATGGTTCGGTGTCGTCGGATTCTTCGTCGGAAGATGATCGTCGCCGACGCCCGTCCTATTCTAAACGGTCTTCTTCCACCCAAGGTGTGATTCGCCCCCGGAGGAAGGGAAGGAAACACTTAGGATTGAGGGAACTCAAATGTACTAATCCCCTCTACAAGAGGTTGGTATCGTACCGATATTATCGGCTTGAGGACTCCTCATTGGATCGTACACCCCGTGGTACGGGTAAGGTGAAGGACTGCATAAAGCGTATGCAGCTTTCCCTTCGTAACCAGTCCTTTTCTGGAGAGGATCCCATATTGGTGTTGGACTTCCTCGGAAGGTTCGTTTCCGAAGCGGACATACTTGGTATGAACGAAGGACAGGCGTTTATTGCCCTACCGTATTTTCTACGTGGACTCGCCGAGGATCAATACAACTCTGTAAGAGGTTCTTCCCGAGCCTCCGAAGGAGGTGTAACGTGCTGGCCGGAAGCGGTTCAGTACCTCTTGCGATCCTACGCGACGAACAACGCTATTCAAGCGGCTATTCTCGCTTTACGCGATACCCGCCAGAAATCTGGAGAGACGGAAACCGAATTCTCGGTACGCCTTAATAAGGCTTTCCACAGGTGTGGCAATGTTTACTCGTCTGGAGAGCGCTGCACCATGTACATCGATGGATTGGATCCGGCAATCCGTACGCTGGTGGCCCGATATCGGGAGGATCGTCGTAACACCACCTACCTGGAGTTGATTCAACACGCGCAAGTGGAAGGTGATGCACTTCGAGCTCGTATCCCTGCATCGAAGTCTCGTCCCGCCAAGGCGTTGATGATGGAAGCCAGTTCACCATCTTTATCGCTAGCAGCGAGTGGACGCCCTTCAAGGGACTACGATAACTTTTACCTCACTCAGGCCGGTGCTCAGTCTATTCCGACCACGAACTGCCATCCACGACGGATGCGTCCTACGACACAGCTCAGGAGAATTCCCTGCTGTATGTTGACGGACCCCGTGTTCACGGACCTCGCATCCCCTATTCGAATGGTGCCCTCCGGCAGAGTCGTCCCGGATGGAAGGATACCCGCCCAGCGGTGAGACACACGGATGCTCGTTCCGGTCAGGCACCCCCACGCTCTGGAGTCGTATGCCACATATGTTACGAACACGGTCACATTTCACCGGACTGCATCCTCACTTTGAGAGAAGTTACCCGAGTGATCGGTAACTATGAAGCCCTTACTCCAGCGGAGAAGCAGACCATTCCGATTGCATCGTACTTACGGGCGAAGACGGACTTCCCCCGGAATATCCCGGATACGAACCCGCGACACGCGTTGCTTTCCCCTGCTGAGCAGGTCACTAACCCCCGTCTTGTTCGACAAGACACCCCCGCTAGCGCTCCACTGCTAGTGGTTCAGGATTCTGAGACCCCGCCTCAGGCGGAACGGGCTCAGGAAAACTGATTTCGGGAGTCTCCCCTACGGGAGAGGCGCCCTCAGAGTTGAGGTTGAAGGCGCCCAAGGCGTCACTGCCTCGCTCCCCGGTCAAAATCCTTACTAGGAAACAGGCCGTCTCAGACGTGAACTCTGAACACTTTAGTGTTCTGCGTCGACCGTGGAAACGTGTTCGAAACAACCGGTTCCCGGACAGAGTTTTGGTAATGGCCAAGAGAAACTACAAGGTATATGCTGACCTTGGCCTTTCCACCCAGTTTATGGTGCGAGTTCTCACTGTTTTGGACACAGGTGCAGGCCCGAACTTCATCGTTGAGTCGCTCCTGCCACCGTCATTGCAGTCTCAGATCCGCCATGGCGTGATACCGGATGTCGTGGATGCGAATGATAACCCGTTATCAACGGTTGGGACAATCGACCTGGTCGTGCGCCTTGGCTCCTTTCTTGTCAAACTCAACTTTATTGTTTGTCGGAAACTTGCCGCCCCTTTGATCTTGGGATGCGACTTCTGTGGCAGATTCGTCGATGCCATCAGGCCCCGTCTAAGACGTGTGGAAATGGAAGACGGCTCCTCCGTTTCGATCGTACGTCGTCCTCTACGACGTGCCTCGAAGAAGCACGTTCCATTACCTGCTGCGCAGGAACCCCCACCGGCTTCCCGGGACTCTACAAAGCTCCGCGTTGCCGCGTCTGTCCAACTTCCCCCGGAATCTCAAGTTTGGGTACGAGTCACCTCCCGTCAACACGGTTTACGAGTAATTAAACCCCTTTCATCATTATATGATAGGTATCAACTCGCCGTGGCGAATGGAGTAGCTCAAATTGAGCCCGATAAACCGTTCAACGTGCTGGTCGCCAATCTAGGCTCTACGCCCCAGTCACTGGTGAAAAACCAAGTCATTGGTTCGGTAATGCCCCACCCCACCGCGATGATTCCCACGAGAATGACCGCCGCCAACGTCCTCGGTCTCGTTCACTCTAAGGAGGGGGAGGACACTGCCGTCCAAATGCCGAAATGCTCGGATGCTAAGCCGGTTCCAACGAGTTACGACCGGATTGATCCCGTGAAAGAACTCGAGGAACTTGACCTCGGTCATGTGCCGGAATCGCACCGTGAACGTATCCGAGAGATGCTACGGAATTTCACCACGATGTGGGATGGCTCCCTAGGGGAGATTACTACAACGGAGCACTGGATTGACTTGCTACCTGATACCAGGTCGATCGCTCAGCACCCCTATAGGGCAGGCCCTAAAGCTCGAGAAGAGGAAGAATTCCAAGTGGAAAAGATGCTCCGAGCTGGAGTAATAGAACCGGCTCTGTCGCCGTGGGCATCCCCAGTGGTACTGGCTCCGAAACCGGATGGATCCTGGCGCTTTTGCATCGACTACCGTCGACTGAACGCCGTAACCATCAAGGATGTGTACCCGATCCCACGAATGGATGAGTACATCGATTCACTCGGAAATGCTACCGTTTTCACGGCTCTAGACGCCAATTGGGGATACTGGCAGGTGCCCGTCAGGGAACAGGACCGCGACAAGACTGCTTTTGTCTGTCACTCCGGACTCTACCGTTTCAAACGGATGCCTTTTGGTTTGACCAATGCTCCCGCTACTTTCCAGCCTGCTATCGACATACTACTGGCTCACTTCAAATGGCGTACATGCCTCGTCTACCTGGACGATATCATAGTATTCTCAGATAATCTGGATGACCACCTCACGCACGTGAGAGATATCATGACCACGCAACGTGAAGCTGGAGTTACTCTCAAGTTGAGGAAATGTGAGTTCTTTACAGATACAGTGAAGTATCTGGGCCACATAATCCGCCCTGGGCGTGTGATGATCGAGGAAGCTCCAGTTAAGTCGCTCCGTCAAGCGAAAGAACCCGCCACTCAAACGTAACTACGCTCCTTTCTAGGATTAGTCAACGTCTATCGACGGTTTATCCCGAATTGTGCGGATATCTCAGCACCCTTGAACGCGCTCTTGCGGAAAGGCCAACCACCGAAATTGGAACCCTTTACGTCCGTCGAGACGAAGGCGTTTAACTCCCTCAAGGAGGCTGTAACATCAGCACCGATCTTATCGTTACCGAAACCCGGAATACCGTTTACCGTAGACACGGATGCTAGTGACTACCAAGTAGGTTGTGCTCTCTTTCAGACAACTCCCGAAGGAGAACGAACCCCTATTGGGTACTGGTCACGCTCACTGAATGTTCACGAGTGGAATTACTCCGTCTCGGAGAAAGAGTGTCTTGCAGTTGTGTGGGCACTCTCTACTCTCCGCCCCTATCTTATGGGTGTGCACTTCACCGTTTACACGAATCACTCGTCATTACGATGGCTCATGACAGTCTCTGAACCGTCAGGCCGCTTAATGCGTTGGAGGCTCCGCCTTGCCGAGTTCGACTTCGAGGTGATCTACAAGAAGGGCACAAAGAACGCTCAGGCGGACGCGCTGTCGCGTTTACCCACGGATGGTGAAACTCCACCCGCTGGGGACGAGGGCATTCCTTGCTTCGTCGTCGACGGTCGAGAACCGGGGCCCCGGACCGTGAACCCGATAACTCGGATGAAGAACCGGAATCGGATGATGAACTGGACGCACTACTCGTCTCGGAAGATGCTCAGAAACCCCCACCGGGTAATTTCGTGCCAATACCCCCGGAGGAGATGGTCAGAGAACAACAAGGTGATCCCTTCTGTACTCAGATTCGCGCCCGACTTAATGGCGGTGCGCAACTCCCTTTCGAGGTGAATGATGTTGGATACCTCGTCAGGACGGTTCAAACAACCCCACAGGTAGTGGTACCGCATACTCTACAATCTAGAGTGTTGCAATTGTCGCACTATGCGAAACTTGGTGGACACGCCGGTGGAGTGAAACTTTACCTCACGTTGCGACGGAGTTACTATTGGCCAGCCATGGCTGTGGACTGCTACGCGACTGTACGGTCATGCACGGAGTGTGCCAAAAACCGGGTCAAAACTCCGGAAGCACTCAACGAAGTTGAATTTTATTCCCAGCACGGGCCCTCTCGAGTTTGTCGCAATTGACCTCTTGGGACCGCTGCTCACCACAAAGCGTGGACATAAGTTTTTACTCGTTATCACGGATCGTTTCTCCAAGTTGGTTCGCACCGTACCTTTATGGAAGATATCCGCCTTCGCGGTTGCGCAAGCCTTCGTCACCCATTGGGTATTTGTCTACGGACCACCGGTTAAACATTCTATCCGATAACGGAAAGCACTTCGCATCGCGATTCTTTGAGGACGTGTGTCGGATTCTCGATATCAAGAATTTGTTCACAGCGACCTACCACCCCCAGTGTAATGGGCAAGTCGAGCGGTTTAACCGAACGCTGTTGGCCTCTCTCCGTTCTTACGTTGCTGATCACCCCAAAACATGGGACCTGTACACTGACGCCTTGACGTTTGCGCATAACACACAGGTGCACCGTACAACGGGTTTGACTCCATTTGAATTGGTACTTTCGCGTCATCCGCCCGCCGTAAGCGTTGGAACCCCAGCCTACGCTGGCAAACTTCCCTCCGTGAAGGATTATCGCCAACGATGGAAAGCGTGGCTTACGAAGTTAATCCCGGTCGCCCGGAGCTCCATGGCACGAGCACAGGCCGCGTACAAGCGTGATTTTGACTCTCGTGTACGAGGTACAGCACCGCCAATTAAGGAGGGTGACTACGTCTTCGTCCGTAAGGAGCACTGGAACCCTGATAAGGAGAAACGGCATAAGCTCTCACCCGTCGCGGACGGTCCCTACAAGGTCATATCAGTGGATAACGACACCTTAGTGGTGGAAATGAACGACGCTCATGAGCGGATTTCCGCGATCGCGTTGTTATGGCACCGCCACC